>JAODUG010002128.1:0-11503 GCA_027564795.1 Aphredoderus sayanus | reverse complement strand
TAATTTACTTCCATACCAATGTGAATGGCTTTAGACATACAGTAAGTAAACATGTTAATGCTTGTAACTGCAGTACACTCTATAAATAGAAATTGATGCCCCTGAACAATAAACATGAACATGTGTTTGTACAGTCAGTGTACAGTACGTTAGAATATGTATATCAGATGAAAGCATGTGTTGCCAAATACATTTATGAATGTACCGTAACATTAATAACAAAATGTCCTAATAAAAAAAAGACTTGTAATAATAATGTAACATCACATTCACTTGTCATTGTGCAAGCTGTAAGTACTGTATGAGTTTGACGTCTCTGATGTCAAACCACATAGCATTGTCACAAACATGGCTTATAACTTTGGCAGTCTTGGTTTCTGTACCACTTTCGTTTATTACCCCATAAATGGGACTACACTGTAGGTTGTTTTTTTTCACAATACAGTATAAGAAAAGTACAAAAGTAAAATATTAATGGATGTTTTAATTCTGCTGCATTACACAGTAGTAAAGTTAGAGCTACTTGGTGTGTTCAGTTGGCAGAACATTTGCTACATTTAGAGAGCATAGAGAGAAGGCATTTTCTCTGTTTTCTATGTTCTTGACTCACTCTTACAGTAAGTACGTTTGTTGCATTTTGTCGGTGTGATGGACCACAAACCATTGCTTTGTTTTTATCAGCCAAGCTGACAGATAGCATTATCCAATCCATAACGCAACTCCTCCCCGTTTTAAACTACTATTTAGATTCAGCGCTATTTCAGTTCAGTGAACATAACACAATGTACTCTGTACATGCATCGTTTTCTTTTCCTTTAGAAAGAAATGTTTGCAATCGAACAATGACTTCAAATGTCAGTCTTTGTGACTGTCAAATCAGTTAATATTTGACCCAGTCATCTTTAAAAAGTAGGAGTTCATTAACAGAGTAAGTGCTGTTAATGCTGTTAGTGTTGTTAATAAACAAATGAATATACCGAATTACAAATGTAGTCCAAATCTGCTTGTTTTTTGTATGTAGGACTGTGCATCCTACTGTATGTAGGGTATTGATGCCAATGCCATAATGCAACAGCTTCTTTACCCTTCTTCCATGTATGTAAACTTCGTAAGTTATAGATACTTTTGAAATGTCCTGTCAAATACTGTATTGTATTGTTTACCCCTACTTTTGTTACCCTTATCAAATATGTAGATTAGTCTGTATTATACACACATCTTTCATTGCACAAGAGGCTAGGCTTTAGTAAATGTAATGTTGCTGCTTGTCATTAAAATATAATTATCTAACATACAGTACATCTTCAGAATGCCACATTATATTGGTGAATAGGCCATTGTGACTAGTTGACACTGGCAGTATGGTCTAAACAAAGCTAAAACATATTTTCCATTTACTAGGAACTTTACATACAATGCCACATCATTGCGCAATCTATTTCTGACCTTGCTCTGAGCATGATAAGCTTATACATCTTCTTTATATTAAGACCTTTGAGAGTTGGGCATGAGGCTTTTAAAAAGATTTGTTAGGCTTTGAGCAACTCCTCACCCTCGGAAGCTCAATAATCTGTGTTGTTTATCCATGGAGTGCTCTTGGCACAACCTCCCACAGGGTTTCAACATGAAGGAAAGTGTGAAAACATTATAGGGTGATATGTTTCGCAATTTGTTTTAGATTTTTTATTCCTAGTTATGAATTGCCCAATTATGCTAATAGGTGTGTCTTTGGAGGCACATCTGTGGCACGGCACAGAAGAGAGTTATGGAAGGCAATGCGGGAGTCATGCCAAAACGTTTCATTGTTAGAAACCAGTTTTTCTTCTTTTGTCAGTTAAAATAAAAATATAATATTGGTCAACAGTCAAAGTACAATATACTGTATAGGTTATAAATATATACAACATTCGTTTGAGAGTATACAATGCATTACATTACAAGGACAGCTGCAATTTCTTAAGAATTAAGGAATGAGGTATTACATTTTAAGAGAGCACTTAGGGTTTGAGCATAACAAGAACACACTGTGCTGAGTTATGAATATTCTAAGAAACAACTGAATGTCCTCGTATGCACTGAGACACACAAAGCACTCCCCTGACATTTAGACGAGGGGAAGGAAGCCTGCTGGCTGTGCTAGTGGCTTGCACGGCCACCCACTGGACATTTCATTTGAGTGCAATCACGACAATATTTAGAGTTCTGGAGAGGCTCTGGAGTGGTCACACAACAACAAGAAAATAAGCCCAGGGACACAGTAGCACATACAAAGGTTGGCTTGTTAACAAAAGTAATTGGGTACCCCTCCCCTCCCCGCCGCCTTTTCCCAGTCCACTCTGGGCTATGCGAGACTTTTTAGCTCCACAATCTGCCATGAGCGCTCTTCCCTGCTTTTAATTTTCTTATTGATTCATCTGTTTGGCTTTAGTGCTGAGAGAGAGCCTCCTTGGAAGCACTCTGCGTCAAGACGTGAAATCACATTTGGAGTAAGCATTGTCTCTTTAAAACAAATCATCATTAATGCTGTGAAGTTTGGATGTTCTGAAGAGCTAGCAAAACTTATCCATTTAATAAAAAAAACAGTAAGCATTTACTGCAAGGTAGACTTAATCTGTTGCAGGCAGCAAAGAGTGATGAAATGGCTGCAAAGGAAATATCAATAATTCACAATGCTGGAATGTGAAAAGTTACACCCGTGGCCTACTACAGAAAGAGCATGAGGGGGAGGGAGAAGGATTTAGATGTTGCTCTTGGCTGTTTCTGGTAACTTTTTGAAAATGATTCATCAAACTTGCACAATATGTGAAGTTAAAATAAGGAATTAGGTTGAACTTAAAATGGATCTACAGCATGTGACGTTAGCTACCTAATATGACATTATGCTGATGTCTTAACAGGAAACTTAATTTGAATATTTTCTTTTTTAAACACCAGTGCTTCAATTGTGCACCCAACAGTGATCATTAATAAATATTCATGAACTGCTCTCAAGTCAAAATTAAATGTTTTGTAATGCAAAATCTGATTCTAAAGACCAGTAGTGCTTTTACGAAGGTGGCGGTTGCAATTACCTGACAAAATGAAAGTTATCTTTGTTCAGCTCATATGAAATGTGTGCCAATTTATCAACATTTAAGCCACAGTGTAGGAATGAATTAAGGCTGTATCCTAAAAAATAATTAACAGTGTTAGTATGTATTTGATGCCAAATGGCAACAATGATTTAAAGCTCCAGTATGTATATTTTAGCCACATACTGTCACAAGAGTAATGGTTGATATGCTAAATTAAGTCTTAAGTGTACAGTAATGTTGTGGTATGCAACATGTTTGAATGAGGCATGGCTGCTGGTTTGCTCCCTGACCAATTCAGACAGAAGTCAGAAGAATACTTTCATGCATACATACCTTGTGATTCATATCATATTATAATTATCAAGATTTTAAACATTACAATCTTTCATGTTGTTGTGCTTTAAGGCAATGTAATGGCCACTTGTCTACACTAAGATAATGAAAAGGTAATTTTATACTGTATCTATAATAAGATGGCATGAATAAATCACACAGGATAAGGAAAACCAACCTCATTACATGTGACTGGAAATTAGAACACATACATCCCCATATTTAATAACATTCTCACCTGTCCCTGAACAATGTTACAACCATCCCCCACAACATTCCAGAACATTCAGGACTTGTTTCTGCCTAATATAACAAGTCGTTATTTCAGCAAGTAAACAAGGCCCATACAGTTTTTTAGACTACATGTAAGAATACATTGTCAGCCAATTTCATAATAAATTATAATTTTGTATAAATTATATAAATATCATTAACCCTCATGATGTCCTTAGGGTCCAAATGAACCAAACCACTAGCTCTGTGGCAGATAGGAGCTAAACCTATTTCTACAGCTTACACAGACCTTGCTGTGCACTGCTGGCACAGCAAGGTGTGTGTTTGAAACCCAAGGACAACAGGAGGGTTAAAAGGCACAAAAAAAGCAAACAAATACATAAAGAAATAATTAATTAATGAATTAATACACACAGCAATGACAATTAAAAAACACACAAAATCATACACAATCAGGTGGCGCCCTCTGGTGGCATAATTTTATAATTATGGACATCATGAGGGATATTTACACAAAAGTGTTAATTTAATTACATTAAAAATAGAACATTGTTTTCTTTACTTGCACATAAAGCATTTATGCATTTCCATCTAGACACAAAATTTGACCTTGGCCCCATAAAAGGAAACAAATTGTCATTGAAATGCTGTTTTCCATATTTGTCAGAATTATTTAAAACTGAAGTGACAAGACCTCAAATATTGTTTTGCATTGGTGTCTGGTAGTCTCACAGAACAAGCAACTCAGTAAAACAGTATGGATGTGAAAAATATGCTTGCTGTAAGGCATGAAATTGCTTTGAAGAAAAAGATGAAAGAACCAAATAGGGGAAAAGTTGTTTTATATTTGGCGCTGAGCACAGAAATTGAGATTTATAATTATACCATGGCATTCTAACCATTAATATTTTAATCTCTAACAAAGTGAAATGTTTTATGACTCCGTTTTTAATCCCTTACTCATCATATGAAATATAGACAATATACAAAACATTGTCACTGTTTATGCCTTGAAATTCCCCTCTTTTTTGTTAATAATTTAATGATCGCTATTGCTGCAGTAGGCAGGAATCATTAATGTAGAATTCAGAAGCAGACCATGTATCAGTGCACAAGTCACTTATGTGACGTAGTGCTAATGAAAAGGAAGAGCGGGGTTGTTATATTTCAAGTCTGATTTGGCAAGAGAATCGGCAAGATTGCAAAGATTGACCAAAACAGTTGGTGCATTCAAGTCAGTGGAATTTTTTCATGCCAGCATGAGACAGGACATAAAAAGCACGGCAGGTGCGTGAGAGTTTGAAATCCTGTGGAAGAGGCACTGCTGTCTAACCTAGGTCAACAATAACGTTAGCTTGCTACCTAACAGCTAACATTGTTTTTTTTGTACATTTCTATATATAATGTACCTTACTAACAGTATGCATACGTATAATATACATACATATATACTTAATCTAGCTTTAGGCAGCATAAACACAATCAATGTTTTGGAATCCAGTGTCCCCATTGGCAATACACTATGACACAAGATGACATGCACATCATTCTGAATAAAGTGCTGTGGCACATTTGTAGTCTTACAAGGCACGATCCATGTTTGGTTTAGCATAATCTCGATTCGACTCCCCAATGGTTTGTGCTGTATTGACACCGTCTCCATGCTGTTGCTTAATTACCTTCTGCATTCCTATAGAGATAAGCGGTTTTAAATGCAATGGAGCACCATGAAAATCGCACTAATGCTGGGATTTATGGATGATCGTAGCCTCCGTGGCATTTCATCTGTCACATATTGTTGGCATCACATCGTGCTGTTTACATGGATGGATGCTGTGTTAAATGCCAGGCTAATATTCTTGCAGGCAAACTGTCTGTGCTCATAATCCCACCAATGATCACAATGTCTAAATGACGAACACAACAGGTGTGCCCCTGTTCCCTGTTCACACACAGTTTTAACAAATCTGTTTGCATTTAAGTGTAGAGAAGCAGCTCCCAAACAGTGTGGGCGAGCAGACCCACACATAAGCAGCTTTTCATTCCACAAAATAACAAATATTTTTGTTCCACTTTATTATTACATTTTTTTCTTAATTGTGATGTCCATTAAGACTTATGCCACTAGAGTGCGCCATCTTATTGTGTATGATGTTGTTTGTTTTTTAATTGTCATTGTGTGTGCCTTTTAACCCTCCTGTTGTCCTCGAGTTTCAAACACACCTTGTTGTGCCAGCAGTGCACATCATGTGGGTAAGCTGTAGAATTAGGTTTAGTACCTTCTGTCTGCCACAAAGAGCTAGTGATTTGGCTAATTTTGACACAAAGGACATCAATAGGGTTAACCCAGAGAAGAACAAAGTAACACATTAGTTTGTCCAACATAACACAAGAGCATCACAGTTAAACATGGTTTGGGATCATTTTTAGTTTAAAGGTAAGATTTCTGAGGCTAACATGATAACGTAGAATGTTGTATATGTCAAATGTGTAAGATTCTACACTTCACTGGCTATATTTGGTACAGTAAAATCTTCAGTAAATGTTTCGGATTAGCTGAGGATGTTAGGTGGTCCTATTTTATGGTAGGGCCTGTGTTTTAGTGTCAAACGTTTATTGTTATGATTATTTGAAGGTTAGCCAATCTCCTGCTAATAATTTGATGGACACCTTAGCACTGCCTCTATGAGAAACACAGGGTTCATTCATTTGGGAGTTTGCAGACTGAAATAAAGCAAAGAACATCATGGTTCAAAAATTCTGCTATGGGATGTATGATTTTACCACCCTTGTGCTATAATTCAGGGGACGCTAGCCTAGGGTTATAAAAAGTCAGGCTAATCCATAATTGAGCAAAATGTAAAGTGGGGCAGGCATCCATAAATGATCAAGTAAACAGCTTTGGAAGAAGACTCAAATGTGATTTAAATGTTGCCTTGAAATCTACAGCAGGTTGTATCTGTGCTCCCTGAGGAATGTCCTTCAGAACACTTTAAATGCCACTCCGAATGTACTTTCTCTCGAGGCTCCGCCATAATTTAGTACCGGCTTATCAAAAAAGACATGGGACTAAATGCATCTGTTCCAAACTGTGGACCCCACAGGACTGTATTGTTCCTTTAGTGCCGGTGTGGCATATGTTGTATTGGGGTGTGTGTATAACATTCCTGAATTACTCTTTGCCGTATGTGATTTTTTAAAATTTATTTTAATGGATCTTAAAATCTTTCGTGTACTTCAAATATGTGCCTGAGTTATATTTGTATATTTGTCAGTCCTGGCCATTAGCCATATGGTTTTACAAAGTGAGACTTATATTTTCTGAACACGGTAAAGCGTGCTAAGACATCACGCCTCCATGGCAGCACAGCCAAGTTTTCAAACAAACGAGAGAAGCTGAACTTGTTTATTTCTGGTTGCAATCCAAGCAAGATGCCATTTGTAAAATGGGAAGCTTCTTCACCATCAGTAATGTATAATTTTCCGTTTTCTCTATTTCTCTCCATCTGTGGCTGTGAAAAAGGCCTCAATCTGTTCCATTTGGCCCATTGTGAATGTGCTTCCTGCTCACATCTGTCAGGCAAGTTTTGTCAGCTGCCACTCGGACTTGCGCAATTACTTTCAATTTGGGAAGAGAGGGGTGATCTAATGCAGTGAGGCTTGAAGGGATGGTCTGGTATGGATGGGTGGGTGGAGATACTGTAAAAACAAAAATATACAGTATGTATACTGTATTAGCTGTACTACTGGCCAGGTGAGTGCCATTCCATTGAATGCATTTCCAATGCCAAAGTCATGACATTGCCATGTGTGATTTACTGTGAAGGCAATGCAGTGATACATAGAGTTCAAATTGCAACAAAATCCTGAATTCTAAAATTGACTGTTGGGTGGGTATGCTATTCCTTCTACCCCATGCATGCATTCAAGCCTATCATCAGATTTATGAAGGCCAAGGCAGACACCAAGACACATATTTGTTTTTGCTGAGGTCTTGTCATCAAACACCAACCAAGGACGTCACATTTTCTCTTGCTATTCTCCTGACAGAACAAAATAGATTGGTATGAAGGAATGCTTGATTGAATATTCTGCTTGTTGCTCGGCTTTGTGCAGTCTGTCAAACATGTTATGCCCAATAAATAATCCTGTATCTGAGAATCGTCGTTTCAAAAGCTACATTCTCAATATAGTATCTTAAAACATTTGTGGATTTATTTAAGCACAACAAATGTGTATTAAATTGTATTATCATATGTTTTATTCTAGGCTACACTACCCTTTAACAGTTTAGGGTTTCTTAGAACAAATATTTTTTGTCCATTAACTTTCTTCAGGGATTCTGAAGAAAGTTTGTTCATATTGGACTTGAGCAAAAGAAAAACACCTCGCTTCAATGCACCACTTTGTTTGTGCTTCCATTTACAGAGCCAAGGCTGTGTAGAAACACCTACTTATTTTTCATTTTTTCAGCACGCACACAGAAACATAGGCATCGATTCCATGGGTGCTTTGGGGCCCGAGCACCCACGTGCGGCAGGTACATTTGGTAGGGCGCATCTAATGACCCTCTTTACACATACATTTATACTTGCCTGCTTACAGTATAAGTTCCCAATAAACCAATGTTAAACAGCCAGTTGATATACGATGCTAAATGTGTAGGTATCTGCTTGAATTGTGTCACTCAATTTTGTTAGCAAAATTAATACAAAGCATAAAGCAGTTTAACACGTTTTATTAACTTGTAGCCACATGTCATAGTTATAAATTATGTTTTAGTACAGATTAATGAGATGTGAGAGAAGATGTGTGGACTGGGCAGGCATAATTCTGGGATATATGCAAAAAGTATTTTGCCTACAGTATGTTAACTTTCAAGAGAACTGGAAAGAAAGCAATGATGTACTATACTTAGGCAGACATAAGAAGCAGAAAACTTAAGAGGGAGTGAAAAAGTTACCAAAAATGTATAAGCCACTGGAATTTGACTAATGAATGCTTTTCTTTTCACAATGTCTAGACTTGTACAGTATTTTCTACCATTTTGTTGCTTTAGAAACTGCATTCTTCAATATACAGTACTACTGTTATTTTCAAGAGATGGACTACGGGCCCACTTGGACCCCTCTGCATTAGGGCATGTTGTTGCGCGTCAGACAAAATTGACATTGATTTTAAATCGTTTAGAGCACCCATTGGGAGTTACATACAGTACATTGGCACCTCTATGCACAGAATGGGCAGCTAGCAGACCATGAGTAGATCATCACTGACTATGACAAACTGTATTAGCTTATAATCGGTGACTCCACCTTTTATATTTGTTGATATTCGCTTGGAACAGCACACTTTAGGCATACAGAGACACTGTACAGTAGCAACCATCACTCGTCTGTTCCAGAAGAACTTGATAATCCAAGTATAATTTTTAGAAACCCTTTTGGAGTAATGTTACTGATTGTGTGTTCTTGCCCAATTCTGATAAACCCTGACCTGATCTTGTTCCAGTCAAATTCAGAATTTCATCATAAAGTTTTTATAAATTTATAATTTGATCATTATTCTCCCTATCAACACCTATTGCATACCAACTGTCCTGGAAGGGTGGATTCCTCTCTCTGTGGTCCCTTCCAAAGGTTTCTACCCTTTTTTACCCATGAGGTTCTAAAGGTAGTTTTTCCTTGCCCGGGGAGAGGAGCAGGTTCAGGGGGTGTTGTTTGTTTGTTTGTTACATTGTGAAATATTTGCTTGTAAAGCCCTTTGAGACTGTAAAGTGATTAAGGGCTATAGAAATAAAATTGACTTGACAATGTGTTGATGCTTACTGTACATGTAGGCATACTTCAAATGTATGTATTGGGTGATATTTATTTGTGAAACTATAGTAAATATGTATTTATACTAAAGAGTAAGTATTTCATAATTTATTAACAAATGGTTTTCCTTTCTCTGATCAAACCTTGAGAAATTCAGAGAGGCCAGATTTATTTTCAGAATTGCAGGCATAATTGTTTACATGTCTATGTTGTGCAGACTAAAGCAAATAGCAACGCTCTGTGACTAGCTTAGTACTTTTTTGTATTTTATTTTATTTTTCACAAGAATGACTTCGATACTTCCAAGGGAAGCACTATATCTTCTTTTGGCTAGATCAGCAATGCTGGTTAATAGGAGAAAAAACACTGTAGCATTTGCTATTTTCATAGGCTGCATTGACAATAAGAAAAACATTATGTTACACCAGCCTTATCCTTTAGATGCATTTATCAATTTCCACCCATACTGACTATATTTGAAACACTGTGGGGGCACTCAGCACTTAAATGCAACGGCCAAACAAGCTCCTGTAGTATAAAATAATAAAAGATTTCGATAATTGCTCTAACCACAAGGGTAAATATGGATAAAAATCAGTCAGGGAATAGTGTCCTGCTGTCATCCTCGAGACGTCCTCCTATTTGAAAAGCCAAGAACATTTACTTACAAGGCAAATTCACATTTTAACGGAAGGCTAAGATGCTTTGTTTTGATGCTCTGGCACAGCCAACCCCTCTAACGTTATGGAAGTAAATTAAACTAATGCATCTCCCCCCTCTGCTAGTGGACCATTTTTATTAGTTTGCTCTACATCCATACCTCTTATATTGTGTCATACCACTCTCTCAATGTACTGTTCCTAATACAGTACAGTACGTGGTACTTGTCATCACACAAGAAGGTTGGATATCAATTTTAATGATGCAGCAGACATTGTCACTGTGTGTCTTTGACGGAATTCTGTTTGCTAAAAGCTGAGTAAAATCATCCGTATCAACCTTTTCCCCATTTATCACAACCATAATACGGTACTTGAAGGAATACACAAAACACCTTGACACAACAGTATATCCACACCTGAAGAACAGCAGCTGGCCAGTTATAAAAAATAAAAATAAAAACACACAGACACAAAAGAAAACATGTTGTATACATATTCAAGCAACCCTGTGTGCAGTAAAATAACTAGGCTAAAATAACTAGGCTATCTGTGAAGGCTGGCTGAAGGATTTCATTAGGGTTTGTTTTCTATCATGCAGGGACACCTTGCATTATAGTGGCTACCTTTCGTTTTGGAAATAGAAAGTATTGAATGCATACGTATATAACAGTGCAATCCTCAATTGAGTTGCAGCTGCAATAGAACACAAAATGTCCTCCCCAGCTTGCTGTTTGAAACCCAATCATGCCTTAGAAGTGCACATGGCTCACACGAAGTGGTAAAGAACAGTGTGAGCCTATAAGTGCCAGCTACTCCGCACTAAGCCGTGGGAGTTGCATGTGCACTCCTAGATTCAAAGAAAAATGGTTTTCAACCACAAGGAGATTTCAACAGATATTTCAATTATCCCTTTAAAGATTAAGTCAGGGATTCTGCGTGCGCACACAATGGACAGCTATAGTGGACTGTGAGAATATTATCTTAATTTTACAAAGTGAATTAGTTTATAATTGCTGACTCCACAAGTGTTGGCTGATAAATATATAAACAAAGTAATAAAGAGAAATATTGTGCCGATGCAAACTGCACGGCAATGTACTGTAATTCATCAAACATTATATATCTGAATTATAGTTGCAGGGATTTGTCAACACTTCTCTTAAGGAAAAACAAAATAAATAAAAATATCTAATGTTTTGGCCTTCTGGTGGAATTAATTTGTACTCTTATGATGGAGACATCTAACATGCAGTCCTTCGTAAAGATTTGTTTTTGTGTCTGCATCACTGGCGGCTGAGGTGTTGGAGACTGAGGTTTAACTTACTGCCCAGCTACCCGCCGGCCACCGTTACACATGAGTAAAGGAAAATATGCAAGCGGT
>JAODUG010002117.1:0-11503 GCA_027564795.1 Aphredoderus sayanus | reverse complement strand
TGGGGTTCCTTGCTGGAGCTGCTGCCCCCGCGACCCGACCTCGGATAAGCGGTTGAGGATGGATGGATGGATGGAAATTCATACGGTTTTTATCAATATTGTGTTTTCAAATACATCAGAAATTGCAGAACCATTTTTTTAGTAGCAAGGACATAATAAAATATATTTCCTCTTATTTGTATATTAATGACTATATTAATAATATTGTTATGCTTTCTCATGTGGATTTCCTTTAAATGTAAGCACTTAATTCTGGTTAAACGTAAAAAAAAGTCACAACTTCTGTGTTTTATTTTGAAATATCATACATATTTCAATACCGGAAGTTAGTATAAAATATGCCTGGGGAGACGTTTTCTAGTTGAAACTGTTAGCGGTGTGCTTTAATCTATTTCTCCGTAAATCAAATTAGTGGTTCCAACACACGATCTACAGAAACAAAATGCAATTCTGCACCTTGGTAATTTTCTACCTGGTAACGACGTGCAGGATTTCGTGAGCTGTAACCTCTACGTTACAGTAAGTTATATACATGTATAGATAGTTGAGTTTTAATGACGAGGTTGTTAAAGAAATCATCAACTTTATAATTTTTTACCGTTATTTCTGTACCGTAGTTAGTGACGTTATTATCTCTGACGATCAGACGGTGCCGGGTGCTGGAAGTGTGTTGTGACGAAATGTTTCCCCTGCCGCAAATGTTCGTTTGCCTAAACTTTATGCCACCGTTTCTTTTCGAGGAGATAAAATGTGTGTGTTTGCATGAGCAATTATTGCATGTTGTCAGTACTAGGTTGGTGTGATGGCCAATCGACATTTTAAGAAAAATAAGTGGCAATTATGCAATTATAACACGTTAATAATAGCCTATTATACGTTAAGGTCAAAAATGAAGATGCTGGCAAGTGGCAACCTAGGTTACCTCCTGTTACTGTAGCAACAGCGGGCATGATGGTGGATGGTATCCCTGGCTCATGGCCAGCTGGTGGTCCCTGAGTGGCTACATTGTTGTGCAGTTGTTGTCTTTCCATACTTACATTTATAATGGTGATGATTCTTGGTTGGTATTTTTTAAGTAATGGGAAGTAGATCCAGAACACTGTTGGATGAAGATCTTTTTATGTTATGTTTCACTGCATATTTGGTTTTTCTACTACTGCACAGAATGGCCTAATTGTAACGTGGCATGGATATGATGAACTGATGGCCTCCAAGCCAAAGGTGTATTTGGCAGCTTTGCCACAAGCAGAGATCTTGGCATACTGGGTACTTTCTTTTGGTTCTCACTTCTACTCCTTCTATGAATTGCACATATTCTCCAAAGGTAAGATTCAAACGGTTAGGTGGGCCTATTAATGTTTGGTAAAAATTATAATTTAAATTTCCTGTGAATGATTTAGGCTATAGGCAACATTTTAGTTAAATCCTTGCCTATAATGCCATGAATTTGTAATTTGTCTAAAGTCTACTTTTGCTAATTACATTTTCTGCAGAACATGAATCACAATTACAGAGAGAGTTTCAGCTGGAGAATGGCCTGTTGGGTTTTAAAAGGGTGAGTTGTCGGCACTGACTTCTTGAAGGCTTCACTTAATATAGAACATCATGTGGGCCTAATCCAGCCTAGTTTGATATTATATATACAAATATTATTACTCTCCTAAATGTAGAATGTCATATCACTGTTTTATGCACATAAAAGCATAAAGTAAAAGGTTATTACTTAATCAACTTTTATCACAAAGCGTTCAAGCTATAAACCTGATGTAAGTCCTGTGGCTTCATTTCAGAAGAAATTTGCCGATAATAACACAACACATACCCATGCTCACACATTAAACAAATTGTGTAAATCAAATCTGTTTTGTTTACTGGGGGATGCAAGGCCATTGGCTCACATCACTTGACTTGTGTTTGACAGGATCCCACCGACTTTGAATGGAGCTTCTGGAGTGAACGAGCCAAGAAGACGTTGCTATGGACTCTAATTGGACACGGTGTACTATCTAGACTGACCGGGGTCTTTTACGCCAAGGTGGGAATTAGATTCATACAGAAGCCGTTTTAGGAAATGACAATGTTAATGCTAACATGTGATTTTAAAATACAGTGTTTTTTCTCTGTGTCCTTCACCACCAACAGCTCAGGGTGCCAGCGCTGACCATATATGGCGTTGTGGCAGCCTTCGTTGTTTTGGGCGTTAAGGGTTTAAGTGTGCTGCTGGTTCACCTGGGCCTGTGCTTCCTAGTGGCCCAGCTGCGCAGACCTCCCCTGTGCTGGACGTGTAGCCTGCTGTTGCTGTTGACCCTGCACATCCAGCCGTTACAGGAGGTCCAGGTTAGTGATTCTAACACTTCAGATTTATGTAAAATGGCTTTACAATAAGGCTTCTACTGTAAGCAGACCAAACACTGCTTTCCTAGAGAGGAGTGTTTGAAATGAGTTGCTGAGGTTGGCTATTTAACGGATGGGCTGCAGTCAGTGATTGAATTTCCATATCCTGTAATGACCACAAGAGGGGGTAAGATACTAACACACTGTCCACTAGTGCCACAGTTCTATTAATGGAAAACAAGATGAACAATTGGATAAATTTGACTTGTAACTTGTACTGTTCTGTCAAAGCACAATTTAAAAAAGCAAAAACAAGAAAGAAACTTGTACGTGTCATCAATTTATTCACTGTCGAGCATTGTATACAGTGGTGCAGAATGCACTCCTATTCATTAGAATCGTGGAATTGTGGGAACTCTGTTTAGTACTTGTGTTTGCGTGCATGTGCGTATGCACACCTGTGTCAGTTTAAGCCAACATGCTCTTGCTCCCAATGTTATGCTCTTTTCACAAGTTGGGTTTAAGGTTGCTAACAATTCTTTCCGTGTTTCACCTATGCCTGGCCTTTACAATGTAAATCACCACATTTGACGGTAAGCGTTTATTCCTCCATGCGGGACGCTCAAACAGCGAGGCTGGTATGAGACCGAGGAGGAGTACTATCTGTTGCTGTTCAGCGTCGCGGTCTGCGGGCTGCGTTTCATCAGCTTCAGCCTCGAGCACTGCTGGTGCCCCCAGCAACCTGGAGGGGCTGTGCAACTCTGCTGGCTAATTTCCTACTCGTTTTACCATCCCCTGTTCTACAACGGACCAATTATCACTTACAAGGACTATGTTCATCAGGTAAGACGCAGTGAAGATTAGAGTGCACTTCGGTCAAGCATTACCCGTCTGTCCTTGTCTACGGCGGCTGTGATTGCAATCAATGTAATGTACCAGCGTAAACATTTTGTCCAATCGGAAAAGCCTGTTAATTCTTGCTATAGAGAGCTGACGAGGTGTGTTTGATTGACTGGGCAGCCTTAGCTGTCAATGATGTCTATTATTATTATTATTATTATGATTATTATTATCTATTCTATAGTAATAATAACTAACTAACCAGGCCTAGGGTCTCGTCTGACTAGCTGAATGTCTGTTGATGCAGATGCAGAGAGGCACTGAAGAGGGCGACAGAAGGGAAGGTGTTTTTAAAAACGTGATGCTGAAAACAGGAAGGCTATTTCTGTGGTGGCTCACTGCAGAGTACATGATCCATGTGATGTACATGCACTCCATCCAGGCTAATGAGACGTACCTAGACATCCTTCCATCCTGGGCTCTGGGTAAGCCAAGGTCACAACGTCAAGATATTATTTCTCTGTTATCCTCCAGTTCAGCTGTCATGTTGTGATGTGTCGTTATACTTCGTTTTTTTTTCTCCCTGCCAGCTGAACCATGACATTACAGACGATATATTGTTGTTTATGTGATGGGGGACCATGTTTTATTTGATTTATAGTGTTTTCTTGTTAACATCGATCATCCGCCCACTATCAATCTGATAGTGAAGGTTTTTACTTTTCTGAGGGGATGTAGACTCAGTTTTACTCCCCATGTTTACAGCGTATGCATTTTCAGAGGATACAGCATTGTTAATAAACCAGTTTGGATTTGCCATTCACCTGTTTATCTGTATCTAAAGTAACTGTCAGCTAGCTAGCTTATTGGTCAAAGACACGTTCCCAGCACATATATATATATAAAATACATTTCTCTCCCTCCTCCTTTCCTGTGATGTGGCAGGTGGTCTGGCGCTGGCCTTAGTGCAGTTCTTCTATGTGAAGTACTTGGTGCTTTTTGGCTTCCCATCGCTACTGGCTACGCTGGATAACCTAGTTCCCCCAGAGCTGCCCCGCTGTGTCAGCGCTATCTACAGTTTCACAGGGATGTGGAGGTGAGTTCACACTGGGATACGAATGCTCTTGATAGCTGATAGCTAACTATTTCATGGAGGTGTATAGGCAGTTGGCTGGTTCATGGAGTTGCATTCCTCAATGCTGCTACTGTAGATTAGCCTTTCCTAGCCTCTGTATACTGCCATCTAGATGCATTTAATGGGAAGTGCTTCAAGTGGTCAATCTACAGCAATCTACTACAATCAAATTCTCTTGAGTATGATGGTAAACCTCATCTTGTACAGTACCATTACTGGCAATCGGAAAAACCGGTCACCTCTATGGCCAGAAGCTGAACACAATCAAGCTGAAATGGGTTAGCGTGGCTGCTGTTAGGTTAGGTTTTGTGATGCTGCATAATTCACATATGTATGCGTGTGTAGCAACTTACTGTAGCAGAACAACAGCAATGTCTTCAAAGTATTCACTAAACACATTAATGCAGTCTGTTAAAACCATTAATTAAAAATGTTTATGCAATTTTGTTTTCTTGTTAGTGTATTAGTAGCAAATTTCCACTTGCATGTGATAGAAAATACACATTTATATGGTAATAGAATTCATAACCAAACACATTGGTCATCTGGACAAGGATATATTGTGGATCTCACCAAAACATAGAGTACAGTATACTGAAAAAACGTGTTGATCTGGTTAAGGGCATGGCCCGTTCTATGACCTTAACATTTGTTTCTCTTCCCAAATGCAATCAGCCGTGAAAATCTGTTTTACTTTGGTTCAAATCATACTTAGGGGAGTCGTCTCTCTGCTTGTCGCCCAGATTGTGCAAAGGTGCAGAGACAAATGCACTCTGATCTGTCATCTTTCTGACACGCATGCACGCGCGCGCACACACACACACACACACACACACACACAGAGACATGCTTCTGTCTGCGTGGCCTCTAAACCAATGAGGCTTTTGTCATGTTCGAGGGTGCTCAGGTGTTTCTTAGGCATAGCAATATCAGTATGCAAATTTTCTCCGTCAAACACTGAATTTCTTCTCCCTCTCTCAGGCATTTTGATGTCGGTCTCTATCGTTGGCTCATCAGGTAAGAGGTACTTCATCAAATTCTAGGAGTGTTGGACAGCCCAATTCAAATGTTAATGCTAATTTAAAATGTTAATTATACTCTAATGCCAGTAACAGCTGTTGTTGTGATAACTGTGGACTTTAATTTGTATTCCACAAATGTACTTTATATATAGCTTTGCTGACTCATGTATTTTAATAGTTAGATGAGTGTGTAGACTTGGTGCTACTGTATAATTAATTATCACACATCCAGTAGGCTGTAGCTCCTTTTTATAATTTGTTATTTAAATCCTCAGTTGAATTAGCCTAAAATAGGTGTGATTCTTTAGCTTGCCTCTGTACCAACACGTGTATCTAATGAGAGGCATGCTACATATGCATGTAGGCTTTTTCATGATTATGAGGTGGCATATTATAGCTGGAGAGTTCTTCCTCTACTGTTGTCCCGTCCCCCCTGGGAGCAATGCCACCTTGTTGAATATGCGCATATGTAATCAAGGCATTATGCATTTGCTCACTGTAAACAACAGTCATTATTAGATTGTCTGCATTTAATGATGCACACTTGTCTGAACGTAGCCTGTTGGGAGTAGGGGGTCTGCTACATAGGTAAACGTGTGATTTTCTGTGAATCATAACTCAAGGGTTTTGTTTTGTAATGCGTGCCTACAGTACTTTACACACGCATAAGCTGTGTTCTCTGGTTTAATAGGCTAGAGCAATAGTGGCACCTAACATCTTTTATTTTCTTTTGTGGAAAAATGTATTATTAGGTAAAATGCATCGCATATGGTAACAAAGTTAATTAGAAACAATTTGCGGAAGACAACAGAATCTGCATTGCAGATGAAAGTTTCCATCCTAGGCCACGTCCATTAGAAAATGTTTTTCCTTGCTCGACAGCGTCCATTAGCAATTTACGCTAGTGCAGATGCGGAGAGACCCGCGCGATACGATGCCCCCGCGTTTCTCGGCGGCATAAGTGCCGCTAAAGAGATTTTAATGCGGTTCTGAAAAGTCTGCTGTAATTGTCTGAAGAGCGCGGGAGGGGTGCGTAGGTGTGAAATGATGTGCTCCACATGACTCATTCCTGACGCCCCGACTCATGGCCGGCTAAAGTGTCCTAACCTTCATCGTTGCCTCACGCTTTATACGTCTCTGTAACCCACACGACCTCCATGACAATAGACCTCTTAATACTCTCTTTGCCTGTGAAGAGGGTTGCACTCAGACACAGTTTGGTGGCATTTTCTAAGCCTTTTTTATGAAAAATGTAACACCATATTCCTGGGGAGAATTAAATGAATCCGTGGAGGGCTGAGCCTTGTTTAATATTTAGATGAATAACTAAGTGCACTGAAAGTCCAATGTCAGTTGCCATAGACTAAAGCAGTGGTTTTCAACTGAGGGGGTTGGGACCAATAGAGGGTCCCAACCCTCAATCCCCCTCAACAATATGCTTTTTGAGGGGGATTGAGATGATTCCAAGATTTTAAAATGATCTCTGATAGGCTACTATTGCTAACCTAGATTTATTATCTTTATTTGTGAAATAGTTACAGTAGCTTGCTATTTAACAGCTCATTCTAGCCAAATCTTCTATCACACCCAGGATGGGGAAACTACAGTTAAAGGTAGAGTCAGCGATTGTAAGCTAATACACTTTTTGTAAAATTCAGCAAATATCTCCTCACGGTCCGCTAGCTGTCCGCTCTGTATGCGTGCTTAAAGGATAATCTGGTGTTTCTACACAGTCCTGGCTCTGTAAATAGGAACACAAACAAAGTGGTGCAGACCGCACCACACAAAAATATCAAGCCTTGACAATGTGTGTAATACTTCTCCCATAGCTTCCTATTCAGGATTCTTTAAGTGGTCCGTCTCTTGTATATCATGTCTCTGGCGATAACCTTAACAATCTGCCACTAACAGGGGCAGGCAGGGCTTCTCTGCTTATGGCTCAGAAACTGCTGGGTCATCCTTCAGGAGCATTGATCAGCCTCAGGGTGCCTGGGATAATTAGTTCCCAGCTCAGCAACAGCAGACTGAATGTGATGTTTGGTTTTAAGTGCTGTGAAGTCATCTAGTATGGTGGAGCTGTCAGGGCCCAGGAGACCCGCAGTGTTCTTGGGATACCACAAACTACACTTTTCCATCACTTGATGACACGCACGTCCACTATGTTAAAAAATACTATGTTAAAGGTGGAGTCACCGATGCTGGAGAAAGACACTTCAACCTTTAATATGCTTTTGCAACTTCCATGTGACACAATATATATTAATCTCTCTGAAAGTGCTTGGGTATAAAATAATGATGGGCAATATTTCAACTTGTGTAACCATCTGACAAGGGTAATTCATTGTTCGATTAAATGTTAATTTAATAATGATAACTGCTTTTTTAATTACATTGGTCTAACATCTGTTAATGTTCAGTCACAGCCTATTAAAACCATCTGATTGTCCAGAGGAAATAGATATCTTTTGATTTATTAGGAATGTAAGATATTAATCAGAGACGCGTTAAAACCTCAACCCAGTTGCAGGATCAATAGCATTTTGGACAGATTTATGTGGTCTGAACCACTTCTATTTAGCTTATTTTCATAAAAATCTATGAAGATCACATAAGGTGATCTTTGGAATTCATTGGAACATTGTGGTGCCATTTGCAAACCCCTTTTACATATTTTTGACATATTTGTGACATACAGTTTACATTTGACATTTATTCAAGTTAAAGGTGAAGTCAGTGATTAAAACCTAATATACTTAGTCACGATCTGCGAATATCTACTCATGGTCTGCAAGCTGCCCGTTCTGAGTGCACGCTGAAAAGATAATCTGGTGTTTCTACACAGCCGTGGCTCTGTAAATGAAAACACAAAGTGGTGCAGACCGCACCACACAACACTATCCAAGCCTTGGTAATGTGTTTCCAATGTGTATGGCGGAGTTTCCTATGGCACTGAAAAGAGAGGTGTTTTGATAAAGTTCAAATATCAACAGTCTTGCTCCAGAATGACTGACTCCACCTTTTTCATAAGTAGTGCATAGTTACCTATGTTACACATGCATAGTTACCATGTTGTTTCTCATTGCATCTGCTTTTGCTAACCAGGCTTCCTTCCTCATGTTCCAGATACATCTACGTCCCCCTGGGCGGGTCGCATCACGGTCCCGCCTGGAAGGCTCTGGCCACTGGCCTGGCCTTTGGCTTTGTTTGCCTCTGGCACGGTGGCCATGATTACCTGCGTTACTGGGCTCTGATGAACTGGGCTGGCGTTCTGACCGAGAACGGGCTGAAGAGCCTCTTGACCTCACCCAGGCTTCAAACCATCGCTGTAAGTTTATGTGTGCTAAGTAAGTGGAACTAACTTGCCTGAACCTCGTGGAAACATTGCGTAACTTGGAGGGGATAGATGAAACCCTCCTGGGCGAACTAGCTAATTGGCCTGATATTTTTTTCCCTAAGTTCCCCGTAGCCATTCCTTCTTGTGCATAATGACGATGCGTAACAAAGTGTGTAGCTAATATTAGCTATCTAGTGTGCATTTCACAGATTTGGCCGCCCCCGACTCACACAATATCACTGTGGCAATCCAGAGAATGAGTTGAAAACAGTGTCATACTTTTTGTTATTTGTATCCTGGGGGAGAGGGAAGGCTGGCTTATTGTCTGTCAATAGAGGATGGGTAAAAATGTCTTATGATGTGTTAATAGAATTCATTTTACGTCTGTGTAAAACGTAGATACTTGCACAAAGATTATAAGATTAGATTGCACTGATTGATAGAGACTGTGTTGTGAGGTTGTTAGTCATGGTTGGTGCATTTTTAAGATTTGTCTACAATAATAAGCCTCTCGTGGTTTAACTGACATTCACCAGGAGAAACAGCTGTCTGCGCCCATGAAAAGACGATGTGCTGCCTTCCTATCCGCCTTTTCCACTGCCATGCTCATCCTGTCTAATCTGGTTTTCCTTGGGGGGATACACGTTGGCAGAATCTTCTGGAAGCGCGTCTTTGTTCAAGGTGAGCTGCCATCTATAACACTCACCCAAGAGGTTTTGCCACAGTAATCCCCTCTTTTCTTTCCAGCTGTGTTGCCAACTGGTACCCATTGTTGAGTGGTGGTTCTTAAAGGCAGGCGCATGTGCACAGGAAAACCTTTAAAAATAGTACAGAACATAACAGTACAGTATAGAACGTCTGCCTCATAGCTTTGCCAGTGACTTTCCCACCCTACTATTGCCCCAGATTGGGCTATAAACAGACAACAGTAGTATTTTGCATTTAATCTCCATTAATCTGCATCTTTCTTTCAAGATCAGTCTCTGTCTTTCCCTCACTATAAAGTGGTAACTTGGCTTCATTACAATTGCTTCAACTAGCTTTACATTTAAGTAATTAACACATTTATTTATAGTTTTATATTTTTGGTATTCTTTGCAACAGGTCTAACAGGCTATTCCGTGTGTGTGTGAAGTTGCATGTTTAATGAATGTGTGTGTGTGTTTGTGTGTTTATATACATCAACCTATATGTATGTAGCACCATCTACATAAATATGCACAGAAATATATCGTACATATGAATGTACGAACTTATTTACACAATATAACAAAAAAGCTTGTGTGTGGTCACATCACAATATTTTGCTGCTTCCTTCGTGACTGAGGATTGCAGTCTGCGGCAAGGCTTATTTCACTGATCCTATTCTCGGTCCAGCACTACTCCTGATCCCCTTATGATTAACCACCAAGGGCATCAATGCCTTTAAATCAGCCTGTCTGTAGATTTCATAGATACAGCTGACTGAGGTGTAGGGCTGCACGATTAATCATAATAAAATCGCCATCTCGAGTCATACCTCAATGCGATCTCATTTCTACATGAGAACGATTCTACTGGACACCAACTGCACCAACTGCTCCTACGCCGGTCGACCAATGACAGTAGGCCTTAACACCACGTGATGCAGAGCAGCAGGAAGCAGTGAGAGCATGGTTGTGTTATGAAAGTCACTGTTTGTGGATGTAAGCGTAATGCAATCATTTTAACGCCATTAATATTATGTTGCTGTTTTATTACACCGGTATTGCAGGTCAGGCAATTCTAGGCTACAGTAAGAAGGACTATGCCATCTGTTTGCAGCTTGATCAGTTGGGTTCCGTTTTGTTTTAAGGTGGATCAGCTGTTGGATGCCATTTCCATCCCGCGTCTCGAAATGATAGATGAATTTAAATAGGCACGGAATATTTCATTGGCCTTCTGTTTTATCTTGCTATGATTTCTAAGTCGGCCTGTTTATTTTTCTTTTACCGGGTAGGTTATATGTTTCTCGATTTAGACGAGGGAGGCATCCAGCTTGCAACTCTATTTATTCGGAACACAGTAGGCCTACTACATGTCACGTCAACTGAAAACAGCATCATGTGTACTCCTAGCACACACATGCAGAACTGCCCTCTCGAACACAGCAGCAGAAATTCACTCCCAACCTCTTAACATCTGAGATTTCAATGGTATAGGCTACAATCATAGTTAGCACAGATGTTTTTATGATCCCACTACCCATCTTCCCCAGACTACTTTTACCAAGTAGCATGTGATGCAATGTTCAGTTTGTTGATGCCATGTGCCCACGCTGGGGCTTGGGCTTGCCATGACTTCCAATGATTCCAATAATCTGAGCAGCATTTATTTATTTAGTATGCAATAGGCTACATAAAGCTGCCATATTTTCTAGTAGTATTTACCTTTAACAAGTAAAACAAGAATGTTTAAGTTCAGTGTCAGATTAAAGCTGTTGCATTCAAGAACAGGATCATTTCCTTTCAGTTGTCCAGTTGTGTGCCAGTCATATCATCAAGGAATCGTCATGTTTTGTTTCCTTCTATATCACTTAAATTAGTGCAACAAACATCTATATTGGGGGGGGATCTCAATTCTAAGCAAGAAAATCATGAGGTGTATGTGACCTCTGACCCTTAAATACCTTAGGAAACATCCCAGGAAGACACAGGACTTCTCACTTGACAAAATTTCAAAGTCCTATTAATCACAGATCAACTTCAGATTCTGTTTTGTATTGTACTCAGAAATATAGTACTTGGCCACACGGTGGTGCCATCTGATTGTGTATGATTTGTGTGTTTTTCAATTGGCATTGCTGAGTGTATTTATTTA
>JAODUG010002095.1:0-11504 GCA_027564795.1 Aphredoderus sayanus | reverse complement strand
GCCAGCAGTGCACATCATATGTGTGTGTAAGCTGTAGAATTAGGTTTAGCGCCTTCTATCTGCCACAAAAGCTAGTGTTTTGGGTCATTCTGACCCGGAGTACATTACGAGGGTTAACCCAGCAAGCATCTGTTAGAAAGTAGTTTGTGGTCGAGGAGAAGCGAGCTAATTGGTTGAGGACGTTCAGCCCAACTGGAAGAGTCGCCCTCTGCTCGCCACATTATGGTATAGAGAGAGATGGGGCGTGGTTCAGGTTTCTCTGTTACTCATCAACCCCCCTCCCTCCCTCCCTCCCTCCCCCCAGCCCCTCCCCCCCCTCCCTCGCGGGGTGGCCCCCCTCCCCCTCCTCCCCCGCCCCACAGCTCGGCTCCCGCTCCCCCGCCCCCCCCCTCCAGAGGCGGCCGGGGAGCCCCGCCGCCCCCTCCTCCGCCCTCACGGGCGCCCTCCTCCGCCCCTCCCCCGCCGCCTCCCTCCCGGCCGTGCGCCCTGGGTGCGCCTCCACCGCCTCCCCCCACCAGGGGGAGCCAGCAGCAGCACCACCAGCACCCCCAGCCGCCTCCCCCGCCTCCTTCCCACGGCTCCTCCACCACGCCAGCAGCTCCCACCCCGCCTCACTCGCCAGCGCAGCCTCCCGCCGCAGGGGGCGCTCTCCCGCCTCCCCCTCCTCCTCCCCCGCCTCCCCCACCTCCACAGGAGCTGGACGGCCCCCCGGGGGGAGGAGGGGGAGACTGCAGCCCTGCCCCGGGTGGTAAGTCGGCCCTGCTGGACCAGATCCGCGGCGGCACCCAGCTGAAGAAGGTGGAGCCCAGCCAGCGGCCGCCGGCCTCCGGCCTGGGCCGGGACGCCCTGCTGGACCAGATACGCCAGGGCATCCAGCTCAAGACGGTGAGTCAGCACTATTTAACAGCTTTACATGGATGTCGTCTAGACCGAGTCGGCACTATTTAACAGCTTTACATGGATGTCGTCTAGACTGAGTCGGCACTATTTAACAGCTTTACATGGATGTCGTCTAGACTGAGTCAGCACTATTTAACAGCTTTACATGGATGTCGTCTAGACTGAGTCAGCACTATTTAGCAGCTTTACATGGATGTCGTCTAGACCGAGTCGGCACTATTTAACAGCTTTACATGGATGTCGTCTAGACCGAGTCGGCACTATTTAACAGCTTTACATGGATGTCGTCTAGACTGAGTCTGCACTATTTAACAGCTTTACATGGATGTCGTCTAGACTGAGTCGGCACTATTTAACAGCTTTACATGAATGTCGTCTAGACCGAGTCGGCACTATTTAACCATAATGTCATTTTGAATGCGCCTCTGATGTAAAAATGGACAGAACATGCTGTCACTGTGCGTGATGTGGAGTTCTTCTTCGTCTTCTTTACCTGATATGGTCGCGTTCCGCAGGTTTCGGACCTCCCAGAGTCCGGGCCCCCGACACCAGCCCCCTCGGCGGGCATCGTCGGGGCCCTCATGGAGGTGATGCAGAAACGGAGCAAAGCCATCCACTCCTCAGGTACGAATGCCACCTGTCGCCAGTGTCTTCATCCCGATTGGCCCTTTTGCCAAATGGGGCGAGTTTAGCCCACTGATTTTTACAATGTCCGTGTTCTGTAACAATGTTCAGCATCTTACCACAACTTTGAAAAACTGCAGAATGTACCAGACGGTTTCAGTTTCTTATTTCAGTATTTAATTACTAAAATAAAAAGATGAAACGCATTTAAAGCTGATTTGTCAGATTGCTGATTTGTCAAATGTCTGGCACTTGGTGAATTTCGCTTTAGCAATGTGGGTATCAGATGTGTTCCGTTGTCATGGTCTCTAAATGTCTGATACTTCTCCCATAGAGTTCTATTGAGGCCTCTCTAAGTGGTCTGTCTCCTCTATACAATGTCTCTGGTACTTCTCCCATAGAGTTCTATTGAGGACTCTCTAAGTGGCCTGTCTCCTCTATATAATGTCTCTGCCTGAAGCCTCCTCTTCTCTTTTCCTAGATGAAGATGAGGACGATGATGAAGATGAGGATTTTGAGGACGATGACGAATGGGACGACTAGCGGTATCTTCTTCTTGTCGCATTCCCCAACTGACACTAAAATATTCCCCGAAATACTTCCAGAGCATAACTAAAACTGTAATGTAAATGTTTTTGGTATATTTATTGTTGCCTTTTTTTTTTCACATCTTTTTTAATTTTTATTATTAATCTGTGCAATACCTCATTCATCTACTATGTCGTGCTAGGCAACTGTATAGTTTTCACGTCCTGTTGTAGAAAATGCACTTGCTTCTGTTGGAAGCTGCAACGTGGATCAGTCACAACCTGCTAGGATCCACCTGGTTGTCTTTTTTGTTTTTTTACAAATTCTTTCAAAGACTTTTCTTAGACTGAATACTTTACGAAAACCAGCTAGGATGACACCGTAAGATACACACCATGCTAGCAGATGCAGAATGAGACCTGTTTAACAGGAGGTTTGAAGTAGTCCAGTCAATGGTGTCCAAGTCTGCTTTATTTTTGTGCGTTTTTAATTTTGAATGTTTTGTTCTTTGTTTGGTAAAGGCAGGTGTGTGTAAACAGAATTGGCAGGAGCGTCTTTGTGTGTCGTTTAATGCCAGATAACACTATTTTCTTATGTTTTGTTTTTTCCCTGTACCTTGAAGTTTCTTATTAAATCCTAGTTTAGCAGCTATTTTTCATAAGATGTCCTTAATTAGAATGCAGAGATCCCATTGTATGTGCTCAACACATGTCACATATTCAAGGCTGTTGCACATTTGCACACAATTGGAAGTTACAGTAGTTCAGCGTGCGCATGTGTGTGTGTGTGTGGGCGGGTGCACATGTGTAAGAAAGTGAGAGGATTTATTGGGTGCGTGTGCGTTATACATTCTCTATAGCTTTTTCTAGCTTTGACCTTGACTGACGAGGTGTCTGGCGAGCATTGTGGGATACTAAGGCCCCCCTTGTGTCTTTTGACGGTGTTCCTTTAACTTCTTAAGCACTTCAGATTGCTGTGCACTCACATGCATAGCAGTATATTAAGAAGGGTGTTGTGGTAATAGTATACATCACACTCGCCTCCTGTGCAAAGAACTCTGTATTAGCTTCTCCGGTCAGTATTTATCCATTGTTGCACTACTGCAGTCCACTATGTTCTCCGTTTGTTTTAACAAACCGTTTTTTATGCAATGGGTCTGTAAATGCCTCCATATTAATAAGCAAATATTGAACCAAAACTGGCATTGCAAGAAGCTTCTCCGTTTAACTGCTTTCAACAATATGCTGATGCCTGCAACTTTGCCCGTCTGAAGATAAACAAAAAACTAATGTTTTCACAGATGTCGGCCATTTTTATTGTCCTCCACCGAGGTCTAATGCTGCATTGAAAAACCGTAAACTGACAAAAAAAACCTGTGAAATAGTTTAGGAAGGGGAAATGAGAATACTAAATTGTATACTTAAATAAATGTTAATATTTACAGAAATTTTGTGGTCTGTTGTTTTTGAGTAAAACTGACGTCGTAACACGAAAATGTTTCGGTCTCAATACTGATGCTCTACAAATGCATTTTGAGGCCCCGCCTTCCTAACCCACTGCTTGAGCACTAATGCTGTACACTTTGGAAGAAGTCCTATTTCACATCATCACACACACCACACTTATTAGTCATTCATTGCATTCCAAGCTGATTTAGTTTTCCACGGTTTAAAATGTGCATGACATTTAGGTGGCATTTGATGGGGCATCTGAAGAGTGGGTAATAAGATGGTAATGAGGGGTCTTTTGAAGAGGATTCCCTAAGTGAGAAGACCCAGGCCATTTGCTTGGAACAGCTGCTTAATGACCTTGGAACTGCCACAAGCTGTAAATAAACAAGTACAACTAGACTGGACTAGAAACAGTGTTCTCTAATGGGTGCACTGTAACC
This sequence comes from Aphredoderus sayanus, assembly GCA_027564795.1. Lineage (NCBI taxonomy): Eukaryota > Metazoa > Chordata > Actinopteri > Percopsiformes > Aphredoderidae > Aphredoderus > Aphredoderus sayanus. The sequence goes on along the minus strand of JAODUG010002095.1, from coordinate 7,561 downwards.
CATTCATTATTGATGTTCAGATGGCATCAATAACTGCTGTACACTATCCACAATTCTGTGCCACGTAAAGGGTATTTCCCAGAAGTGAAAGTGAGTTGCCATGAGACAAGTACTCTCTTATTTGTTTTGTTGTTGGTAGAGGTAGAGACTGCTCACATTGGACTTTGTTGAACCATTTTGACAACAATCTGGTTTATTCTCTACAATAGCATATTTACAGAGTATTTAACATACCTAGTAGCAACATCTGATTATCACTGCAACATTAGGCTATAGCACTTCTACTGTAACAATATTCTGTTCAGTTTCCTTTTAAACATCTTTAGACTTTAGGAGTAATAACTCAATAGTTGTGTTCATCATTCCACTTCAACTTCAATTCTGTGAAAGATTTACCTGAAAGGTGAAGCAATAAAGAACATTAACCACAAACACTGCAGAAAGTCAGCGATGACAAGTTATTTATACGTGCTAATCAAATCTGAGAAATTCTGGAACTTATTCATGAGTCATTATACCATTTCGCCTGGACTTGCTTACCCTTTTCAGTGACCTGACACTACTTCCACGAATGGCCTCCATGAGGTCGTCTCGCGTCGAGATTCGCGACGTCAACAGCCCGGCAGAACCGTCTCCTCTCTTCTGCAGACATGGTCTCAGAGCACTCCGCAGTTCTTGGATGATGTCGGCGCTGTCGTTTCCATGAACACCGCTCTTGACCTTACTGGACCTCGGCTTCTTATGGCTCTGTTGACCTTTCGTGCTGCTGGAGCCTTCGTGCTCTTTGACCAGATCAGCTGTCTTCTTCTTCTCAGGCGGCAGGTCGGCAGTAGGGGGTGGAAGAAGAGGGGCATTGTGGTGGTTTTTGGTTTGGTGTTTATTAGTTACAGAGCTCTGTGGGAGCTTCTTAACCGGTCTGTTTTCTACAGACGACTCAGAGACATGGCCACTTGGTTTACCGGCGACAGGCGCTTCGGGAAGACGCGCCTGGTTCTTCTGAATTTGTAGCCTCCTCTGGCGCTGTTGGTCTTGGTTGCGTGTGAGTATGCTGGTCGCCGTCATCCGCGGACCTGGAAGGTCAAACTGGTAACCCAGCTTGAGGAGAGTGCTGTTTTCCCTCAGCAGGCGCACCATCTCCATCTCCACCTGGCCACCGCAGATGTGCCTCTGGTTGTGGAAGCGGAGCTCCTCCAGCGTGCGGTTGTGCTGCAGGGACGTCAGGATAGCCAGGATTCCCTGGCCGGAGACGAAGTTGGACTCAATGTTCAGACTCCTGATGGAGCCGTTCTCTCGCAGAGTCTTGGAGATGGCGAACGCAACACGGTCGTCGGCGCGGGTGTTGGCCAGGCTGAACGCGTGAACGTGCGTGTTGGCGCGCAGGGCCTCCGCGAAGCGCAGTAGGGTCTCCTGGGAAATGTCCTCGACGTTGTTGAGATTCACGTCGCTCGTGCCGGCGTCGTTCCGCAGGATCTTCTCCAGCGCGTCAGCGACCACGATAGGGTTCCCGCTCGGCCTGACGAAGATGTCGTTCAGGTCGTCAGCGCTTACGGCGTTCTTCCCGGGTTCATTACTCGGATATTTACACAACGCGTAGCCCACTTTCCGCAGGCAGCTTCCAAGGCACTTGGGCGCAGCCTCTGTCTTGCATAAGTCCTCCTTTTCCTCCTGGTTTTTCTTAGCTGACTGGGGCGCTTTGACTAGCATGCTCCCTCCTTTTTTGCGCTTTTGGATAGTGTTTTTCTTTACACCATCTTGATGCTTGAGACCATCACAGTCACTTCCAGTCACGTGCTTCCCTCTACTCTTATCAGGCTGCTGTCTCTGTCCAGCGTGGGCCTGCAGTACGATATCAGTATGGAAAACTAGGTCAAGCCCTGACCTTCTCTTGCCTGCCGTTTTACCCCATAGCACGCCAAGGTTGTTATTTTCTACACTATATTGTTGCATGCTCCGTTTTTACATTCACATAGTTATCTGCACACTGATTTTTCAAATGTACCTGTAGCTTATCAGATAACCTGCTAAGATAGCCAGATGGTTGTTACACACACACACGTACACACACACGTACACACACACACACACACACACACAACCAAACTGTTAAGGAGTGCTGGCACTTAAAAAAAGTTTTTTTTGGGTGAATGGATGGATCATCTGTTTTTTTTGTACAAACCGCCATTGCTCTTTTCTAGGCGTTTTCACTGACGCCACAGCTAAACCACGCCCATAGCTACCAGTACGACACTGATTGGTCCGACACTAGATTCACCGGACAGAATTGAAAGGATTGCTAGCCTCCCCAGAGTGATTCTTGCAGAGATGTTGGACTGAAGCGTTGAGTCTATTGTGTTGCTTCTGATTACTAGCCTCGGGAGTTCATGGTGGCCAGAAGCAGCACAATAGACTAATTAACCTTTGAACATACAATGATCCTGATGCATGATAATATTAATAATATTATTATTAGTACTGCAATAAATGCATGGTGGAACATTATTGCTGCACGGGGATGGTTGGTGCTATACTGTACCTGTCCACAGTCAGGCTCCACCACCACGTCCTCCAGCAGCTTCCTGTTCTCGTCCTCCCAGTACCTGAGCAGAGCCCCCCGGTCGAAGGTGCCAGTGGGGCTCTTGGCGGTCTGGTCCCTCTGCCTCAAGCCCACGGGCACGTCGGCAGTGGCGTCCAACTCGGCCAGCTCCCTCTCCAGCTCCCGCAGCTCCTCAGGGGACAGAGTGGCCAGGAGCTCGTCCTCCTCCTCCTCCTCCTCCTGGTCCTCCTGGTCCTTCTTCCCCAGCTCCCGCCAGCACCTGCGAGTACTCATGGTTGTATGCACGCTCACTCCACGGTGCCGTCTGTCTGTCCGCTGCCGTGAAGCCGACCGCCCTCCCTCTCTGGCCCAAACCTCTGGTGACTCTGTCGCCACTGAATGGCTCCCGCTTGACTAAGGAGGTAGTGCTGAAGGAGATAGTGGCTAAGGAGATAGTGGCTAAGGAGGTAGTGCTGAAAGAGATAGTGACTAAGGAGATAGTGGCTAAGGAGGTAGTGCTGAAGGAGATAGTGACTAAGGAGATAGTAATTTGTACTAAGTTAAATCCTTATTCTGTATGTGTGTGTATGTAGATGCACTGAGCTGGAGGGAGAACGGCAGAGAGAGATGCCAAAAGGGCTTGGAGTTTCTATCAACATGTCTGTCAGTTCTTTCCTTTTTTTAGGTGTGTGTGTGTGTGGGGGGGAGCTGGGTCAACTAGATAGACTGACTTACAAGTGGAATGTGAGCCCACTTAGTGGCTGCAGTGAGACACACCACTAGCTTGTGCCTGGAAGAACATAACAGCAACCGAGGTCCAGGGGGAGACATCGGAGATGAGAGCCCCCAGTGGCCTGACGTGAAATGTCAAGCAGGGCTTTGTGGTGTCGAAGGGTGTTGCCGGGGAAACACTGGTAATCCCTGGAGAGAGGCAGCCTTAAAGGTGGACTCAGCGATTGTAAGCTAATACACTTTCTTGTCAAATTCTGCGAATGTCTCCGCTATAGCTGTCCGTTCTGTGTGCAAGTCAAGTGCTTCTGCACTGGCCTGGCTCTGTAAATGGGAAGACAAGTGGTGCAGACCGCACCACACAACACTATCCCAGCTGTGGCAATGAGTGTCCAATGTGTGGGGCGGGGCTTCTGAGAGAGCACCCTGTGGCACTTGAAGGGAGAGGTGTTAGTGTTTTGATTGGATTAAAACATCAACAAGCTTTCTCCAGCATTTCTGACTTGACTCCACCTTTAAGGATTCAGTACAAATTGAATAATTAATACTGCAAGAAGATACCTGAGGAATTTGCACATACTTCCCGGTGGCTGAGGCACCGACATCCATTTTATGTTCAGAAACGTGTTACCGTAGCAACCATTACTGATGCTGTGTGTGAATTTGCTTTGCCACTAATGAAGGAGAATAAATACATAATGCTTCAGAATTCATTTGTTGGGGGAAGAACACTCTCTTCTTGCTGCATTATTCTTCATACTCTTCCAATGTGGTCACCGTGTGATATTTCTGTTGGAACAGTTTCTTTCTTTTACAGTTTTGTTTATTTAAAAACAATCATACACATTTGACTTGTTGCTTGTGTAGGTATAATGTATTTGTTCTAGTAAAGTGTTTTTGTAGCAAGTTAAAAATATACAAATGTTTTACATTCCTGTTATGTTAAATTAGTCACATTACTCTGCTGTTTGTAGTAACACTCCCCTCTAGTGGCATTCTCGGGTGTATGGCTTTGAATGAAGATATAGTATTTGGACAGATAAGGCCAGCTAGGAACGTAATGTTGCAGGATGGCAAAAACGTCCTTTAATTACATAAGTGCATACAAATATATACAATGACAATAACATAGTAAAATAACTAATACAATAATTAATATACCAAGCTAGAATGGAACCTGAACCATAAAATAACTCAAAATCCATGTTGCCTGGAACAAACAGCTCAGCTTAGTCTTATGTGAAACGTGAATACTTTGATTCAGATCTACCACACAGAAGGCGTGCAAAACATTTTAATGGTGCCATTACAAATTATATGGATTTATTGCATAACCTCCAGGAATAATCTGTCCTGTTGATGTTGTTGTTGAGATCATAAAGTTATTTTTGGACACATCACTTTGTGATGCCGCCACAATTGTGTTTGGAAACAAACGCCAGGCCACCTGCCCGGAGTGTCCTGTCCGCGTGTGGCTGCTCTCACGTAGCGACGGGGTCAGTGTGGTTGACGGGGGCTAAATGTGTTCGCAGCAAAGTGACATGCGAACAGATATGGGAGGTTAGGTGTCGCAGTCTATCAATCAGTCGCTCTGGGGCGCACATCGATCACTTGAGCGCATTGAGTGAGCGCAATTTGTAAACCTTAATCCAATGCCATGCAACATCTGGCCTATAGGGAGCACCAATCTGCATTTGAGAAGGCTTCCATAAACGCGCACAGATCTATCAATCTCGCTGTGGAACCATGAAGCATAATAGGATGGCAATTAGTTAGGGCCAAATAACCTGTGTTTTCCCCAATAATTGCTATATAATTAGTACTGCTATAATAAGTGGTTTTTCAGAGTTTTAGTGGAGCTCAGCTGAAAAGGTTTTCATAAATTATACCGTAACCTCCATAAACCGCCAAATGTCATTTTGAATATGTCAAGGCTAGAGTACAAAATGTTGAGTGCAAAGCAAAGAATTTGGATTTGCCTCCAATCACGATAAAGTATGCCACCATCTTTTAAATGTGAATCTATGGAAAACATTTGGACAAAGCACATGAACACAAAGACACATCATTGTGTCATGTTTATGGGGAGCCACTTTCTTTCCTCCTTGTGCTAAAAATTACACACCACAAAACCACAAAAACCAATTAAGAGAGAGCAACATAAATAAGAACTGGAGGAAGCACACTAACAATTTTAACCAAGCAAAGATAGGTTTTACAGTAGGTAAAAATAAGCTGCATATTAATGTGCTACAGTAGTCTATATTTAATTCCATTGGAATAGAACTACTAAAACTATGGGTCTATTTAAATTTCTTATCTCGCTGGAACGTCTTGGAAGCAATTATTTATTTTTGATTTACTCATTAGGCGCAAAGGGTCTGCAATAAAGTGGAGTTGGTGAGTGAGGTTGGTCATGGGCGGGCAAAGGTGTTTACCATATTCTTGTTTTTAATTAAGGGATAAGGAGGTGTGCGTGTCTTGCAATACAAAATGTTAAGAGTTATAATGAATGTGTCGTTAAATTAAACTATGAATTTCTGAACTCAAATGTGCCATGGTTGAGATGTGAAATCACCTACAGCAAGGCATTTGATTGTAACACCCTATGATTACATTTAGGGTCATGGAAAAGATTGACAATTATTGTCAACAGGCATGATGATCTAATACACTTTGTACAATATTTACAATCTGCTGTGGATATAAAATAACAGAGGTCTATGTGTGTGTGTGTTGGTCTTTGTTTAGACCTCTTGCATGTGTCAGCTGGTCTCTCATTACAAAGGTTTGACTCTTCACTGTGCTTTTCATTGTCTTTATCTGCCATATCAGGTTCACAGAAACATTTAATATAGTGTACAGACACTGTTGTGTTGACTGCAGGTTCACTTATGGATTCTATACTATTTTAAAGCTTCAAGGTATGGATAGTAGTCCACGCTAAATGGCCTGCATGTGCATGAACAAAGAGAGATTATAGCCTAGGTTAAATCGAGACTGTCTCTGATTAAACATACATAATAATCAACTCATACATGTACAGTAGGTCCCTAGTTCTGCTATCATGCGAAAGTGATAGAACAATGTAGTGTTTGTTTTGTACCAGTTCTCTCTCTGTCTCTCTCACTCACGCACGCACACTTAAATGTAGATTAGATCTGCACAATAAAGCTATTTATAAGCATCACCTGCTTCAGTGTATTTGGCATATCTCTGTACTGTATGCTGCTTCCACACAGCAACTGACAAACATAATGACACACACCCCTTCAGGAATATTTAGTTACCGTGGTGATTCACTTTTCCCGTTGTGTGGTGGAAACGCGGTTGGACAAAAAATCAACAGGAATACTAAATAGCTGTTTCCTGTGCTGGCCAGAGCTGTGAACATCCTGTTGATGTTCACAGCTGTTGCTGTTGATGAACCTATATATTTACGGCCATTACTTTAAATACTTACTGTGAATAAGCTCAGGAGCCAACACAAGTTTCCACCATAGACTCAAGTATCAACATTTTATTTTTACATTTACACAATGTAAAAAGCCAGCATATAAGTATTCACAAAGGTGATAAAAAAAAATCCATACAAGACAGTTGCACAGTATGCCATTCATTCCAAGCAGGCAAGCTCAGTGCACACCTGTTATACGCCCGATAAGCCCGATAAGCCTTGGCCGTAGAGATCCAGCTCCCGGTACAGCAGGTAGTTCTTTAGTCTCGGTGGGAAAACTCCTGAATCCATTACGTCAGGGTTGGTCAGTCTCTTGAGAGCCAGTCGCTGCCTGATCTCCAGTCTGCACAGGTGCTTGAGGCTACGGGGACTGTCTTAAAGGTAGAGTTAGTGATGTTGGAGATCTTTTTTTTAAATATTTGAACTCGATCAAAACAAAAAGACATGGAGGGGCATTTCTTTGTGGTAATTACAGACATAAATTGATGTAATTTCTTTCAGGCAAAAGCAGATAATGTACCTGGACGCCAATGCCCAGTGGGGTCATGGTCATTGGCTTTTGTAGAAACTTACTAAGCACGTCGTAAATGTCGGACCACTCCGGCATCTTCTCCAGGATCAGTCTGAGTTTGGAGCAGATGTACACATGGTTCACGTAGTCCAGGAGAATCCTCACCACCCTCCCGGACAGATGCATTAGACAGCACAGACTCATGAACTCGCAGAACTGTAGGGGGCAGCATCAGGGCAGAAGGTTAACCCTCTTGATGTCCTCCGGGTCAAAATGACCCAAATCACTAGCTCTTTGTGGCAGATAGAAGGCGCTAAACCTAATTCTACAG
>JAODUG010002084.1:0-10000 GCA_027564795.1 Aphredoderus sayanus | reverse complement strand
AAGTGTTCTTATATAGGTCACAAACTATAAACAACTTTTTTTTGAAACCATACCATAAAGAATAACCAATATGGAATATTAAATTCCATATTGGTTATTATTGATATTTTTATTTTATAAATACATTCTTTATATTTATAAAATAGAAGCATAATATTTAGTCATTTGCTACTCCCCCAAAAGCATGCCATGCTTTCTAGAGGTCCAGACCCACAGTGTGACAACCACTGGTCTGTGCATCAGGTATCAATACAAGCCCTAGACCCCGCCCCCTCTCCAACACACACAGTAGGTGTATTTTAACTCCTTGGCGCCTGGGTCTTCCTGTAGTAACGCTGCAGTGCCGGACAGGCTCTTCCCGTCGAGGGCCCCGTGGTTACAGGCCGGACCATGTGCCTATTCACCACTGTTTGTTTTATATGTCATTATGAGTCCAGTGCTCCTCCACTGACCCAGCAGATTCAAACAGTCTTCTTTGTCACACAAGCCTCTCTCCCTCGTCATGGAAGCATATAAAACCCCTTGGCTAGATACACCTAAGTGTTGTACGGAGCATACGTGATCACACAGCTACAGACGTCTGCCTCACACACACACACGCGCAGACACACACACACACGGGCAGACACACACACGCGCGCGCGCGCCCGTGCGCACACACACACAGACGCACGCACACAGCTTTCCATTCAGCTGTGCGCTCATAATGTTTCTTTACTTAACATTTAAAATCCCTGAAATAGGAGTGTTTCTGAAATAAAGCGTCTCAGTTTGTACTGACTGAAATGTCGATAGCATCTCGCTCGTGCAGTGCAGTTTGTTTGGGCAGCAGCCTGTGTCTCCTTTGCAAAGCACCTCATTGTACACTATGGGCCAGATTAGATTAGATTAAGAAGCGGTGGCAGACAGCACACCACCACAGGTATTTTGTCTGGTTTCCTTACAGTATCTCCATGTGAAACCAACATGGTACCTGCCATTTGTTCATCCGAAGCCATGTCAGTGGTGACAGGTACATCTAGGCAGCTGTACACAGTGTACCCAGGATGTGATCTGAGAAGAGAGGGATAGGCCCCATTGATTATACGGATCCTTACAGACACTTGGGAATAGACCGTCATATTTTCTAAATCTGTATAAGAAGCTGGCACTATTAAAAGGTTTACAAAGCAGACAGGATGGAACAGCATGTACAAAGTACAACATAATTATAAAGTTTAATGTGACCATAGAGCTAGGGCCCTTGAAGTGCACGGTGAAAGTACATTTAGGGTGTGTCCACTATTTATAGTTCAATTAACAACGGGGGGAAAATGGTCACTGCGACAGGCGCATGGTTGAACTTACTCTCTTCATCATTCATGGGTTTGTTTTGGGCGTGACATGCCATAAACCAAGTGCCAGTGCCATCTTCCATTCCCTTTAAAAGCAAGGCGTGCTTGCACCTTGGCATATTGCTACAATAACTTCGGATTTGCCAAGTTGAATGAATAAAGCGCTTCTCCACAGGGGAAAAGGCTCATCTGCCTGTGCGTGAAGTCGAAGTGTGGCAGCAGACCATCTATGGCAACAGCAGGATTCCATCAAGATCCGTAGAAAGTGTTGAAGTACACACCAATAGTATTTCACATTGTATTCTTTTACTATGCAAAATGCTGCCCCATTGACTTGTTGGTCGATGCAATACCTCTCTGCTGACTCAAGATATCAATGTTGATTCAATGTGCCTGACCACACCTCACTTTTAGATCTGCCCATGGGTGCTCTAATGTCCTCTCAAGTGGGTGCAAGTGCCATTTAAATATGGATGGGGAAATATCAACTGCGTCAGTCTGCACATAGCAAACATTTGCATCACCGCTTCGTGCCGGGTGTAGTGTCTCTAGTCTCGCAGCCTTCACTTGCGTAGGCAGGGACCGGCTGACTGTGTCAAAACCCACTTACTTGACATGCACGACAACCAACTACATAACTCAGTGACCAAGTCGGACAATAAACTTGCCTTGAGGAATTTGTTGGGAAACTTAGTCTGGCTGATTGTAGGTTTTGTAAATCTGATAAATAGGTAGGCTACAGTTACTGCTTAACATAAATGAAAAAAACTAAATGAAAAAAACTAAATAAAGCAGTGCAGTAGAGTCGGGCCGGAATTATGGATGCAGACTTGTCAGTGACAATGCTAACAGCCAATGAAATTCAACTTCCTCACTTCCGGAAATTGCTGTCGAGCCTACAGGGGTATATAATGTATACACAGTATCTTATGTGACGCAGTGCTAATGGACAGATGAGGCTGAGACTATAGGTTAGTTAGGCTAGTGGTGGAGTTGACATGTGATTCGGTATGTCAGCTAAACCATCTTGGGCAAGATGTCAGACCCTACCTGCTCCTCACTTGTACTGACTGTATAAAACATTGGATATAATAATCTGCTAAATTACATATTTGTATCTAATATTTTGTATTATATTAGAATAAACATGTTCTGTAATAATTAATGAAGACATCATTCCTGTTTGTTGTAGGCTTTAGTTTAGGCTTATGTACCAAATACAATGTTTATAGGACAAAAACAGATTGCGTGATTTATAGTATTTGTGTTGCTAAGCGCACCCTACATCACTAACATGGATAACATGTATATGAAAATAATGGCACATGCATACACTCACGTCGCAAGCTCTTACACACACACACACACACACACACACACACACACACACACACACACACACACTTTGGGGAGTAGCCTTTTCCAGGAGCCACCACAGACGCCCCGATCTGTCTAACTTGTCACCGTTTGATGATGTCATCCGGAAGGTTCCAGCTCAGTAGCTACCGCATAGCAGCGTGACTGGACAGAGAGGGCAGGTGCTCTACATCACAGTGGCTCCGTAAACACATGGACATCCACATAGAGGACACACGCCCACACTTATGTCAACATCAACATGGACGCACACGTCTTACCGGGCAGACAGCATGGCAGCGAAAGCAGGGCGTCACACATACACTGTGGACATACAGATTACAGAAGTATGAATGCTGTTGCTTAGAATACATACGACCACAAGTACACACCAAATATCAAACCCCACCCTGGGAGGACCTCATTGTCGCTGGAAGTGCCCACTGTTTCATACTTTTTCCACAAAAAAAACAAAAAAACAACATAAATATATACATAGGCATATAAATAAAAAATAAAAACATATGATATCCGTCAATTACAAAAGCCACATAATTATGATAATCACAAACGTTATGATAAATCAAGAGCATCCTTCAAATTAAATACCAACAAACCGCCATTTAAATGGCAAGAATGAACCGCACGTCTATGAGAAATCAATTAAAAGCCAATCAGGACATATAAACACTGGGGAGCCATTGGCCTTTTAAACGTCATGACGCGCCAGAAACTCACCACAGACCAAAGGGCTCCAAATGTGGCTGCCTCATAGTGTATACGGTTGGCTTGTGTGTGTCACACGTGTCACTTTGATTTGCCTCCATTCAGTAATATATGCATGTTTTCCATGAAGATCAGCATATAAACAGAGAATACACAGGACCACATGCTGAAAGGCTAGCATTTGTTTCAAGACGAAGATGAACATTTTAAAGGTACATACTGCTGTACACTGGTAAATAAAGAAATGTTTATGCTGTTCGCTTATCTATTCAAATTTGAAGATTAGATTTTTACAGTGCAATATCAATCACAAAGTGCACCATGAATGAAAGGCAACTGAAATCGTTGCACAGAAGGACTATATTATCAATATATAATATAGTACACTTCAGTTTACCTGAGAGTAACACGATGGTTCCAACCAGCCAGACACAAACCAATACACTTTATGTCTTGTTCTACGTGAGATTCTCCCAGCAGTCTACTGTTTATAGAACAGCGTAGCTCTTAATGTGACAGTCCGCTAGAGCGATTTAGGCACAAGTGACAGAACACTTGACCTGGCTGTTGAAACAATAGTAACTTGGCTCCAGGTGCTGTTGATCTATGCTTCTCTGGATGCAATTACAAATGTTTAGGAAGAAAATAAAAAACAAATTATAAGCCCTGGGTTGTGGCTAATTTCTTTGGTGGAGAAATATTTTCCCAAAAGTCTTACGGTCTCTTTTTGTTTGGTTTGCCGCAATTGTAATTGCTCATAAGAACTCGAAAATAATTTGATTATTCCATGAAGGTATGCAAAGTATTATTACTGTCATATTGTATTTCCATGTAGCATGAGACAACAGCAATGTCTTTCACAAACAAACGTATAGTGTATGGTTACAAGAAGAAACAGTTTAATCCAGAGCCTATAGAGTATACAAAGAGCTTGCATTAATATAGTCTACTTGAGCTAAAACCACATTTTTGATGAAAAGATAAACACCACAAAATGAAAGAGATAAAATGGCACTATAAAGTATCAGTCTCGGTGAAAGTTGTCTATTTCATTCAAACTCAGCAGCGGAGTAATTGAACACCTCAGCACTTGGGTAACTAATCCTCCCTTCAGCCCAGAGTGTGAACCACACTCTTCCTCACTAATCATTCCAACGTTTACATCTTATTAAGTAAGACAATACATTAATTGCAATGGCATGTTGAGGTCTTCTGCTGTGCAATGCTTGCCCGATCGGGTTTGCCATTAAAACGCTGCAGGCCCACGGCTGACCTAACCCAACAGGGTTCATGGCTGGCTCTCTGCATGCCGTGCAACTTTTCAGCCACCACAGGAGCAGATTAGAGGAGTCCACTGTGCATTCTTTTTGGCTAATGATTAAATATCACCCAGTTTATTGTGAATGTCACTGATTGCAGCCCTGAGATGTGGCCTTTGGCAGGCAGTGAAGGCTAGGAAATAGACCCTATTCGGTTCTCCATGCGCGCCGAGGGAACAAGGGAACAAATATTCTGTAACATATTGGGAATTATGGGCACATTATACATTCTGTAGTTACTTTATACACTGTATAATTCAACCAACCATATGTTACATATAGCCTCATTTAATCTGATCAACATATAACTGTGTTACAGTAAATGTGTTTTTACAATAGATATTTGTATGTCCTTAGATAGGTTTTCACAAGCCAAGAATTGGTTGGAAGTAGGTATGCTGTCTCTTTTGCATTGTGTGTCACACTTCCCAAGGGAAGTTAGAGGATAGGCAATTCTCTGAAGAGTACACATACTCATGTTTATTAAGGACAGCCTCTCAAAGCCATCCGCGTTTCACACCGTTTGGCAGAACTGGAGTGACACTAGGGACAGTAGCCTATACCTAAAAACAGATTCTTGTTAAACATATTTACTCCCCCCACCAACAAAAAAAAAATCCTCACAGCATGTTTCTAAATCGGAGGCGGTGCCAGACATAGTTTGATTAAATGGTCCCCTCTGGCCCATAGTTTGGCCAGAGGTATAGGGTTTCACCTAAAATTAGCCATCAGACTCAATTTATTACCTCAATTGGGAGGCTTGAAAAGTGCCTGTAACAGCGCCCCGACTAACACTGACTAACCTTGGCCAAGCCATATAATGTTGCATTTTAATTTGGCTGCAGAAATTGCCAGCAAGACCAAACCCATCATAAGTTACACCTTTTTTTTCAAACCGAGAATGAAATGTGCTCAAATATTAAGCGGGTAGAGAGTGTTATGCAAACACTTAAATCCAAGCAAATTTTATTGAGGTACGAAAAACACTCCCCGACGGCCGGATTACTTTTTAAACCTATTCAGTGAAAATGTTTTAGGTAACCCACTTACATATGTACAACATATAATGCCAATGCATTATAAACTGTTTGTGCAGAGGGTCTTCTTTTGCAGTCATGATGATCATTACAGTAGTGTAGGTGCATTTATAGTGAAGACATTTTTTACTTCATTAGCTATTTATCATTTAGATGTAAGAGGAACCGTGATATTACAGAAAAGCACAATAGTTATTACTTTAGTTTGTCTTTACAAAAATAATACAAAAGGTATAACAAGTTTGATTATACAGATTATTCATGCACATTGTTTATTTAAAGGATAATGCACCAATGTAAAAAATGAATACTGTCTACAGTGTTTATATGGAGTGTTTCACAATATAGGAGAATTGTCTCAAATGTAAATAATGAAAATCATGACTCGTATTAGCAGTCACAGATGCATTTCTTTCTTGGAGTACCGAGCTAGCTGCTAGCTATGTTAGCAGTAGCCGTCACTCTCTCTCTCACACATTGCTGTCTCATCTCCTCCTCTTCCTCCGACCTCTCCCACCTCCTCCTGTCTCATGCTCCTCTCCTCCACAGATAAAACACCTCCTCCTCCACCTCCTCCTCCTCTCCTATCTTCACAGGAATCACAGCCACAGGCACTTTGCTCCCCCCTCCCCAGCCTATTCTTAGCCTAAGCTGTGGTCGCTCCAGTAATATTTTTAAAGATTATTATAGCATTCACTAACCCTTTTTCCCCTTTAGGCACCCGTCCAGAGTTTCTTTTCGCCCTCCTTCCTCACTGTCGGTCTCTTTCTCTCTCCTTCCCCCCTTCTACCTTTCTCCCGACAGCGATCTCTGGTTGTAAAATAATAGAGCATCAGCCAGCAATAATTTGCAGTCCAAACAGAGCCGACGCAGGCTGACGTTTATTGAAACCTCATCCCCTGTGCGCCGGTTTCCCTTTCCCCCCCACTCCGCCCGCTCCATGTTTGTGCAGACGGGGCCTGAGACCCGGCCATTGCTTTTAATAATGAGCCCACGGCCGGCCTTGGCTTGGGCTTGGCCTGGGTGAGACAGGCAGGGGCTGCTTTGGTGGTGCGTGGTTTGGCTCTTATTGGCACTGTGTAATCCTCAATAGCAGCACAGAGCAGCGAGACAGACATGGAGATGGACAGACGGACAAGCAGACAAGCAGATAATGAGGCCTGCGTTGTGAAGCTGGCTGAATAAACCCATTGGATCAACTGGACTATTCTTTTGCTCCACTTAGGCACTGAGGTAATGTTGAACAACACAATGGAATGGTTAGAAAACATGAATTAGTATAAGACAGTAACTGAAGATTTGATATATTGTACTATAGAGCCCACCCATTTTTTACTTTGTACTACAGTACATAGCTAAAACTCCAATTTCCCACTTCATATTATCAAGCTAAATCAGTATTAAAATGTGAAACTATTTCCTGAAGGGTCTCCAACCACCATGGCTTTCTAATGCCAAGTACACCAATAGTCAATGTTTCTTGTTGGGGAAAGTGGCATGCTAACCATGTAATAAAACTAATGAAATCTAATAAGAAAACTCCATCTAATAATGATTATAAGCAGAAATAATTGTTTGGTCTGCAAATTTTCACAGGGAGTGTGAATTACTGTATCAGGGCATTGTTAGACAGAATTATTGGGTTTTTGGAAAATAACATAAATCTATTAAGCGATGAAAAAAACTGCAAGACAGGTGGTCGGAGAGGGCTGGAGAGGAAGCAAGACAGGTTGGGCAGAAAGACAGGTGGGTGAAAGTGAAATAAAACACTAATCCGCTCTTCAGCATCTAAAACCCCACTTACTGGAACTCCTGTAGATTCCTCTGGTTAGTGGTCAGCTTAGACAAACTAATCGTCAGTTTGTATGGACCTGGGTCTGCCCACAATGTTGCCCACGACAAGGCCTTGCAGGGTGAAAAATTGAGTCCGCGTTCATTTTCCACCGTCGCATCACCACCGCGATCATTACCAATGCCAAAATCATCGTTGAATATTGATAGTAAAAGTGGAGCAATTAAATATGCTTCCACTTCATGATTCAGGAGTGCAAAATTGTTGCAATTCAAGTGCAAAATCATAATGTAAGTGTATTTTTGCTTGAAGAATATTTGGCACGCTATGTACTTTAACCCGCAGACAGAAAAAAAAAATCCATACATTTCAGTAGGCGCAAAGTAGTAAAGAGGTGGGCTTACGTTTCCTCCTGCAGGTTTTCTGCGGCCAAAAACAATCTCAAGGAGCACAGCTGAATGTTTTCATTGTGTTTCTTATGCTGAGTTGAGCACATGAGTGGGTTTCTGCACTGCCCAGTGTTTGCAGACTGCCTGATTCATTAGTGCACACATGAAGATTTAGCTACGCACACATGCAACCAAAGCACACACAAAACACAAACAGTAATGTTTGTCACATAATACTGCACGTTTGTCACATATGCATCATATCACACCTTTGCTAATATGGTGGTATTCATACTGACTCATATGGTTCCCCACTTTTGTCCTGGGACTATCTGCTCCTTAATACAGTACCTGTAATTGTACTCACTGTAAACCGCATTGAATAAAAAGCACAAGTAATGATGCTTAATAACTAGTCTACCTGTATGTGTACTGTACTCATGATTCTCTGTCTCTCTCTCTCTCTCATGACTTAGTGTGTGTGCACGTGTTCACAGAAGATCATCCAGGGGCCGTTCTAGGGGGCCACATGTCTCATGTGACATAACACAGGCCTTGCCATCTTCCCTGACGCTGGGATGAGAGGGGAGAGGCAAGAATGACTGACGGAGGATGGTGGAAGGAAGGGGAGGCTTTACGATGTGACAAGAAGAGATGGTGAGAGAGAGAGAGAGAGAGAGAGATACAGAGAGACAGAGAGAGAGAGAGATAGACAGAGAGAGAGGACTCAACCTGAAATAATCGGGGATTGGACAGACTCCAGTTTAAGGCAAGTGGAGAGGAGAAAGGGAGGAGCAGGCAGAGGCCAAGATCTTTGTTTTATCTGGAGCGAACAAGATACTTGCATCATAGCAGTTCTCCAAGAATAATGTCAAAACCTGATGACTCAAAAAGAAAACAAAGTGAAAGAAAAGTGCTGATGAAAATAAAGCTCGGACCCATCTGTGCCGGTTAGCTCTCAAAAGCTGCGTGGCTGTGCAGGGTGTTTATAATAGAAAAGATAAGTTTGTCTTTTTGATATGCATATAAACTGTAGGTGTTAAATTGATGATTTGAGTTAAAAGGACATGGTGTGTGAGACAGTAGAATTAGGTTATTGAACTGGAAACTTTACAAGCAATGGCCAGTTATTGGTTTAGAGATAACAGGCCCTGGTTGAGATGTAACACATACATACAGAACTTATTTATGTTTACACATACTGTAGGTTATTTAGTAGCATCTTTGTCCAAAGCCACTTACAGTGTACGTACAGTACAAGTGGGAGCAGGAAGGTATAGGGTCAGCTAACTGTACATGTATGCTATTAAAAAATACAGTGGCAACTGATAGAAACCTTGATGGACTGAAATATTATTAGAATGGAAATACATTCACTATTTAAATTGATTGCAAGATAGTAGATAAACGGTATGAAATATAGACAATGAACTTCATCTGAGAGAAAACCACATACATAATTGTTCAGAACCACTGTGGATTGGACTCAAGTGCAAAGGTTTTAAACTGTCCACACTGATTCTTGCGGCAAAGTCAACCTGAACCTTGCGAGATCCGGATGGTCTCATGAGACTAACTAGTACATTGTCAGATAAATAGAATATACAAAAATACTTAGATGTAGAGTAGGGAGTAGATATAGTCACAGAAGTGAATAACCCAATGTGGAAAAAGTACCCCGCCATGCACATTATTACAATTATGTATTTTACAGTGTATATTGAAGACCCTTGTATATGCTATGTCATTACAATCCAATTTAAATAAGGTCATTAGCTTCATTTAGAGAAATTAGAGTTATAGGAACTCCAGGCACATTGACAAGCCAGTCATTATGGCCACAAAGTAATAACCTCTTCATCTCACAATTATGGCATACCGCATACTGCTGTTTACTAAAACATTAAACATTTACAGTTTGTGTGTCGTACAGTTGAACTGTATGTCTGTACAGAAACCAAACTTAGTAATGAGAGGATGTGTCCTAGTGATGAATAGCTCTTTGGCCAATGCTTTATCAAAAAAATAAAAAAGAATATTATATATA
>JAODUG010002083.1:0-31467 GCA_027564795.1 Aphredoderus sayanus | reverse complement strand
AGGTTTAGCGCCTTCTATCTGCCACAAAAGCTAGTGATTTGGGTCATTCTGACCCGGAGTACATTACGAGGGTTAAACAACTCAAGCATTATTGCAGACGTTACGTGATAGTTCCACAAACTGAAAATAGTTTAGAAATGAATAATGAACATTTTTTTGAATTACAATAAAATTGGTTTATTGTTATTCTGCTTCCTAGCCACAAATCTAAGCCTAGCAGGCACTTGTGAGAAGGTAATCTTTACACTCCCTGACTACTGCACCAGCTGATATGAGCAGTGCACAACTGCAGAAGAGCTACGGTAGGCCCAGCCTGATAGGAATACGGTATCTTACCTCTCTGAAGGTGGCTCCTGGGGACTTTGAGATCTTGTAGAGTGCATAGACCGGTATGCAGATCACCGAAGACAGGGCCATGCCGAAGCCTATTGCTAGGGACCAGCCGGGGTAAATGTAGTCATTGTAGGTGATGGGCTTGTACTGGATTACTGTGAAGATCAGGATGAACTAGATGGGAAAAAAGTGCAGGAACAGAGAACAGAGACAAAGTTAAAGCTACTGTACGAGCACGACTCATATTCATTGATACAGTGAATCGCTAACTTGCACATATGAGAGGTGTCCTGCTTAATAGTAAAAAATAAACAAGCTACTCAGGAACAAGATGATAAAGTCTCAATTGCTGAAATGGAGTAGGATTTGGTTATAAAAAAGGTGACAATCGGGAACATTAGTTTGAATGTGAAAATGGGAAGTCTTTGTATAGGCTTGGTTAAGCACAAAATCACATGCACCAAGTTTCTCTTTAAAAAGATGCCAAATGTGCCAAAGCATGCCCAATGGCAGTGAACACTAGTGAGCATTTTAACAGAAGTCCTTGTGGGCAGGGATTTAGCCTGAATAGCCAATCAAAAAAAAAAAGAAAAAAGAAAAGGACTACAGTAATACGTGACCCATAATCCATAACAATGAATTTCTTGGTTAGCCCAAAAGCTTAACGGACAAACGGGCTTGCTCGGCAGTGATCACAGTTGCATGCGCTCATTTTCCAGCTAGAAAGATTTGTCTTAAGAGTTTTACATTAGGAACAATGCAACTGTACCGGACAGCTTAGTGCTGATTGTAACTAGAATGTAGGTCAGGTCCCTGACAGTGTGTCAGTAAAATAGGCAGTAAAAAGCCTTACCCAGACAAAGCTTTGCATTGGTTCACAGAATAAAAGGAATATAACTCCAGTGAGTTTAACCTGGACCTCATTTCCACACAGCTTTTTCAAGCTTTGCAATTATTTATGACAAAATCAATCATCTAATCAAAATCATGTCCACTGAAAACTATTAACCTTATTATCTCTCATTCACTTAAAACAGGTCCTTTAAAAATCTGTTTTTAAGTGCTGCATGTGAAAAGGTTTTGGTGATACAGAGCTTTTGGCATCTGGCATTTGTTCCCAGTATTGCCTATGGAGTTTCCACACTGGAGAACATCAGTACTTATTTGATGTCATTGTGTTTAGAAACAATACTCTAGATAAGGTTGGAAAAGATGTGAAAGCAACATCAAAATAGGTAAATAAAATCTTTTAATGATATTTTGGTTCTAAGGAAACTGAGATTTCACAAAATGTTAGGGGCGATTTACAAATATGTATCTACCAAAACCTCTCTCTCTCTCTCTCACTCTCTCACTCACTCACTTACTGAGATGATGACAGGTGAGATGAATCTCCAGCAGACTTTGAAGAAGAGTGGGGGAGGGAATCCCAGCATCATCTCCACATCCTTGAAGTAGTTCTGGTGGCCTGTGTGCACACAACACCTGTCACCCTTACCGCAGCACTTTGGACCCACAAGTCCCAAGATGCTTTTGTAGAAGTCATACAGTGATTTCAATACTATTCAATAGTTTTTTAATTACAGCATTACATCACAAAAGTACATACACACAATCATGTAAAATGTTTTTTTTTTCTGGACTGTTTGAGATGGTCTATAAGCCTAGTGTATATTTTGATGCTTTTATGTTATCTGTCACTGCTGCCTTAAAACACACTTGAACATTTTCCATCACAAAAACCAATGTAGGATACCCTAAGTTATTTCCCAGTTGAAAGGTGATAGGTTCCACCCCAGACATGGCCCTACCGGAAACTACTCTTGAGCAAGATGTTTAACCCACCTGCAGCTAAAACCTTTAAAGGCGGTTTGGATAACTGACTGTACATATAAGTATATTTAACATTGATATCAGTGTTAAAGCTGCACTTATGTAGATTTTAACTAAAAGTTAAGAGTGCTGCAGGGTAAGAATTAATTTCACAAACCAGATGTTTACCATCCACGCTTCCAAAGAGCAAGCTTTACATTGACATACCGTAAACATACATGACGCAGATGCACATGATGCAAGAGATGATCACCAGAGAGAAGCTAGCAGCATAGTTGTCCATCAGCAACAGCCAATAAATTCCTGCCTGAACAACAAAATACAGAAAACAAGAAAAGAGTTAATTGTGAACAGCTTTATTCTGAAAGCTCTCGACATGTTCCTACGGAGGGAATGCTGTGTGTGCGTGCGTGTGTGCGTGCGCGAACAAGGATGGGTCTGTGCTGGGGACTACCTGTGTGGTAAGGGGCACCCCTAGTATGAAACCAGACACGGCCACACCGAGGGTCACTACGATCTTGTGCCTTATGATCCAGTCCGTGCCGATCTCATCAACAACGGCCGTCACCAGCGTCTCCAGCAGGCAAAACTACAGGTACCCAGAGGGCCAAAATTCAATGAAGGGTTATTTTTAGAACGTCATATAGATTTTTTATAACGTCACTAGATAGGAACAGGGAATAACAGTGGATTCCATTCAGCCAGAGCTAGTTCTGAGTCGCTAGTTTCCACTAATTGCATTCGATCGCATCCGTTCGGATAAACATGTATGCGGAAAAGATGTGTTTATTTTGTTGATTTGCCAAGCAAAGACATCTAGCACACACGTGTGTGTGTGTGTTGCGTGTGTGTGTGTGTGCGCGCATTACCTGCGTCCCCAGTCCCAGGAGGATGAGCATGAAGAAGAAGAGCAGCGACCACAGCGGCGATATGGGCAACAGCGTGAGGGCTTCTGGGTAGGCCACGAAGGCCAGGCCCGGGCCGTGGTCAGCCACCTCGGACACCGGCACGTTCAGGTGGAAGGCCATGAAGCCCAGGATGGAGAAGATGACGAAGCCGGCGTACACGCTGGTCGCGCAGTTGGTGATGCTGATGATGATGCTGTCCCTGCACACCAACACACAGTGACTGGGCCGCTTTGAGACACGCCGCTGTTCTAACTGTACGCCGCACAACCACTGCTAGCGGTTAATAGCCTCGGGTAGATTCTGTTAACCGCCCTGCTGTCCTTGGCTTTCAAACGCACTACCTGCAGATGGCGCCAACCGCGGCACGTCATATGTCCGTGTTGTGGTTGGCGCCCTCTGCTTGCACAACAAGACAGTGCACTGGGTCATTTTGACCCATAGGACAGACGGAGGGTTAAAAGGTTGAGTCAGCGATGCTAGAGACAGACGGTTGATATCTAAACAATGAAGACAAATATTCCCGTCAGTGCCATAGGATGCTCCCACAGAAGATCCGCCCCCCAAAATCGCACACGTACTTTCCCAGCTGGGATAGTGATGTGTGTTGTTTGTTTGTATGTTTGTTTGTTTGTGTTCTCATTTACAGAGCCAAGGCTGTGTAGAAACATTGGCTACTCTTCAGGGAGCACACAGAACGGGCAGCTAGATATTCTCTGGATTTGACAAAACTGTTTACTACTTTACAATGGCTGACTCCACCTTTAACATAGCTTCATGAACAGAAAGTCAAGAAGCAGTAAAACAAAGAACAGTAATGCTTTAATATAAAACTCAGTCCCCCCCATCCCCATTCCCATCCTGCCCCCCCCATGTCTGGTCTGGGCTACACTTAGCGCAAGTCTGTGCTCCAGCCACTTGGGGGCGCTACGTGAGGGGCATAGGGCAACTGCACAGGGAAGGGACACATTCATCTGCGGTAGCAATGGACAGCGCCACCTCAAGCAACAACAGCAAACGATATAACCTCACACTCCTCCTGTCACTCTCCCCGCAGCCTCAAGAGAGTAAATGACATCTTCCTCCCTCTGCCCTTATCTCCTGTGCTGCCCAACCCGCTAATCTCTACCCTAACAGGAAGCTAAATGAAGTTAAGAAGAACAAAAAGCGTATCGCTGTGCCACCTGCCTGTCCCCTCCTTATCACTCCTCTTTTCTTCCAGCCGGCCCCATTTAGCCCCTGAGGGAGTAGAGAGTGAAACCTCCTCACCCTCCCTTTTCTGTTCCTCCTCCTCTCCTACCCTCATTTCCTCCCTGACAGCCGTCTCTATACCTATGCGCTACTCTGCTACGACTTTTCTCCTCTTCTTTTATCGTGTCTCCAATTCCCATCCTTTCTCCTTCAACCTCTTTCTGACAAGCAACTAAAATGCTGTGTCCGTTCGTGGAAAGTAAAAGTAGCTCGACGTTGAAGCCTTCCAGATATATTCAGCCATAATAGGATTGTGTAGGATAACTTGGCAGCCATGAGACGTAACAGCGCTCTGTTTCAGCAGATCTAAAGTTTACTCTCAAAGTAAATGTGTGCATTTATGTGTGCAAACATTAACAGTGAGCTGGAGTGCTGGGGTTGATTGACATACCCGAGGCATGCACATATATCTACAGTATGCTGCTGGTTTCTATGGGACTTTTAACAACCAATGACAATGCCGATATAGCAGCTAAAAACTAATCTAGCTAAAAAGCTACAAGCTTTGACTCCCTTTTGCAGCCGTCCTCGAGTGGCCATTCAAGGAAATGCAGATTATTCATTTCTCAGCACTGGAGGCTCCTGCTGGGTCAAAATCAGGAATGTGTTTGGAGTGCTAACCTGAAGCAGTTGTTGTGGAACTTGTTGTAGGACGCCATGGTGATGAGACCACCCCATGCACAGCCCAAAGAGTAGAATATTTGGGATGCAGCATCTCCCCAAACCTACACAATGCACAAAATATCAAAACTAGCAATACAGGCATTATTTTCTCCATTTCCATTGTTTCCATTGTGTAATACATTTGTCGTACATACATGCGTTTGTAATACATGTATGTAATGCCTGTCATGTTGTATATGTCTGGCAGTACCTTGGCGTCAAGGACCTTCTCCCACTGAGGAGTCAGGTAGTACTTGATGCCGTTCATGGCTCCCTCAAGAGTGATGCCTCTGATGAACAGGATTGTCAGGACTACATAGGGGAAGGTGGCTGTGAAGTACACCACCTGTGCACGCACGCATGTGCACACACACACACAAACACGTGTCCGTCATATTTTTTTCTATTTAATTTATCAGGAACCCACAACAACAAAGATATAACTGCTGAGAACATAGTACACAAACACACTGTGTGTCAATTTTGCAACAAAACAATGTTAAGCAGATTGAGTAGCCAACACATGCTATGTAATACCATTACCATAGACAGAATAAACCTAAAATAATACCAGATAAAGTGTGCATGTCTTCTATAGGTAAGTGAGTGGCACATGTGTGCAACTATGTGCTTCTAAATTAGAGTATAGTACAGTATGTGGTGTGTCTGTGTGTGTGTGTGTGTGTGTGTGTGTGAGAGAGTGACCTTGCCAGAAGACTTGACCCCCTTGATCAGACAGAGGAAGACGACCACCCAGGAAACAGCAAGGCAACCCAGAATAGGCAGACGCACCTCCCCAAAATTGCCAATGTCATCTGAGATGTCCAGCACATAGTGTCTGGGGGAGAGACGTGGCGACACCAAAGGTGAAAAGATCAACTGGGGTTCTGTTCCCAAGAATGACTAGGTGATATGCAGTGCTGGCATCCGCAAACTGATACTCTCATGCTTCTATGACTGGCTTCAAATACATTTGTATGTTTTCAGCCAGAGAAGTAAAAAATATATAATATGTATGTTGCGCATAAGCATCGAGGGATGGAAGCCCAAACATTCGAGAATTTTAATGACAGGAAAAATGTATACTGTAGGTCTTTGTGTTGCTAACCCGGAGAAGGCTACACACAACACAATGGGCTTCTTCAGCAAACTGGGAAAAGCACAACACATCAGTCTTTACAAAACTGTAAGACTAACCGTGACCTCTTAACACAACAATACATAAACTGATCATCGCTGGCACAATGCTCTATTTGAGACAACTTGTAAGGCAATATGTGTGACCACTATGGTGGTCTTTACGGATTGTCTCTCGATTTAGCGTTATGATTGTACTCAAATAAAAAGGATACTATTTACCGATACAGTGGACTGTAGATTGTAGGATGCATGTCCCAAACAAGTAGCAATTTACATGGGCAAAGAAAAACAAAATAAGCATACCTCACTTGTATAATCCACTGATATTCCCTGACTAAACACAGTGAGAGATTTGAAGGGGTGTCACTGCAGGGGGAAACATGAAAGGCTAGTGCTTCCAAAGTGTGCATGCCTTCAATCTCCTATCCTATTTGCTTTGAAACCCCTCTCTACTGTGACAAACCCGGCACTCAAACATCATCTGGGTGAAATAGTTTGAGCATGTGTATTTACGCTAGGCTGACCTGAGCTTGGTGGCTCAAATTACCCAGACATCACGTACTGTAGATCAACAATCACTTGTTAGGTAAATGGAACAAACAAAGGATATCATAGACCTGATATACACAAGCAAAAGCTTCTTCCAAGGCTGGGCAACATTTGTAACATTAAAAACTTCAAAGAGAGACACGGGAGTGGTTTTATAAGGGTGAGGTTATTTTTCTCTGCAATACAATGCTTTTGAAACCTTTCATGTGGCCAACTATCAATATCAATAACTGAACCATATGTTAGCCTCCATTGGCTGAGGCACTTACTTTCAGGACCCAAAAAGTGTCATACACATTTTCTGGATTCCCTTCACTTCTAAAATGTAATTTAAGAATGTAAAATGTGGTAGTGTTAGGCCAGTTAGAGCCTAGTCTACCGACTCAAATCAACACAATAGTGTCATTACACAACTGCCAAATGCCAAAGCTGTTTTGGCGTGAGGTTCGGTAAGAATGACCAAAACCGCAGTATTTATTCGGCATGAGATGCACTGCGGGAAATTGACTTTTTGTTGTTGTTGCATGAGCTGGTGGTCGTCAAGGCGGCTCCTTACTTCCAGTACTCCTCGCTGGGGCTGGTCCTCTTGGTGCGGTTGACCACCTGGGAGACCCCGGCCACCAGGCTGTTGGTGGCGTTGGCCAGGCTGGCGTTGAGTGTCTGGCTGCTGCTCAGCACCCCGCTGCAGGCGGCCGTGTTCCAGGGGTTGTTGCAGTACGTCCAGGGCAGCAGGTTGGTCATGGAGGTGAAGAAGTAGTAGAAGGCGATGCAAATGACCACGTTGTAGTAGATGCCGATGTAGGTGGACACCACCATCATGCCGTAGCCCACGCCTGCGGGGGAAGGGAGGGGAAAGGGACGGGCAATGCAAAGTCTTTATGGGCATGTCTGGCCACTCGGCAGTCCTTATCATGTTTGGCACCTCGGCTCGGCAGCCATCTTAGCAATGCCTCCGGGTAGTTATTAGGAATGAATGGGGTGAGAGCCATAACTGCACTTTCAGTGGTCACATGAAAAGTGCATGCAATCAGTCACGAGTCAAATCTAATAGAAAACGATTAAAGTGTTTGCAGACCCAAAATAAAGTTTAAAAAGCTTTTTTCCCTCAATAGGTTTATTTCTGTTATGCATGTGCAACCACACGACTGGCTACAAAGGCTAAGGTTTGACCACTATTGCCGTTATGGGCCTCTCCTGTGGAGTTCCATTCTGAATTCTCATGGTCCATCTCTTCTATAAGACACGATGACTTCATAGCTAAAACAGGGAGAATAGCGCAAAGCAAAAGACTAGAACAACCCACCGCTCCATGCAAGTCAATGACTAGGTCCACGTATTTTACATCCACAATTTCTCCCTTTGGGGGGGTAGGGGGGGGGGGGCTAATGGGTATTTGAGTATATTACATGAATACCTACGGTCAATGTGAGACCACAACGGTAATTCTGCAGCAAACTGTTTCGGGGACAATTGACTTTGTTTCAGGCCAACTCCAATATCTTTGGCTGTAAGGTTGTAAACTATGCACACCTGGCCCAGATCTGAGTCTTCATTAGGCTATGCATGTGTACATAGTGCATGTGTGCACTGTACAGTACACACAGCATGTGTACTACATCATTGCATATAGTATGCAGTACATCCAAAGACCGTGTTCAAATCACATCTTCCAGGCCCTTTATATATTTAAATAACTGCAAACTAAGGGATTAGAGTGCTTACTGACTAGAACGTGGTTTGCTCACTCACTCACTGAAGGCCAGGCTTGTCTTCTGACACGTGTATTTAGAGACTTCTGAAGGTGGGATTATGATGCAATCTGAGTGAAAGTTCACTAAAAGGCTTGATTGAACAGGAACACCACAGTGCATGTAGAAAACACACACTGTGCATTGAGAGTAGTACCAGTAGTTATATTTACATTATAGGGGTTTGTTTATTCTTTGATTAGGTTACAGTTAATCAACAGAGGGAATTTACATTTTGCAATGCATTGTGTTCCATCTTATCATTGAATGAGGCAAAACAAGGGTTTCTTGTTGACTGACGTGGCAGTTTTGCCTCCAGAACTAATTTCAATGTACTGTCGGCCTACATTTAAATGCAAAAACACAGTATACTGGAAACACACGTAGCCCACGCCTGCCCACGAGTCCATTTACATTACTGTAAATTGACTCTAGCGACTTCCAGGATTTTTGACAAAAAGACTCACAGCTGTAATGATACATTAACAGACAGTCAGTGATTCATTGCTTATATGCCCTGCTAAGAATAGTTTAGCAAGTCATAAATAAAGAAAGAAAAAATAATTGGTACCATGAAGAAAATATCTTTCAGAAAGCATCAGAACCTATGGGCTTATGTTAAGTCTATGTTAAGCACACTGAACACATACACTTGATACATACCTTTAAACATGGGGCTGATCTTCCAGACTCCCAGGCAGCCTTGGCTGGCAAACTGACCAAAGGACAGCTCCAGGAAGAAGAGAGGGATGCCACAAAACACCAACATGATAAAGTAGGGCAGCATGAAGGCACCTGGACAACAGGGCAGAGCATAGGGCCAGAACTAAGCTACATTGGACAAAATGTGAGGAGAACTACATTATTATTTGTTTGCTTTGGTCTTGGATACAAGTTTTGAATTATATTTTTAATTAGTTAAATTTAAGAAAAACAAGATGTTAAGGATGATGGTCATCATATCAAAATGTTAGGGATGCTTTGTTTCTTGACCTTTAAATGTAAGAAACAAAAACAGTTGGAAGAATAGGGAAAAAATGCCTCAGAACAGTGTACTGACATACTGGAGCACAAAGACAATGGTAGCCAAATAAATGTCATTATGTTTCATTGTAGCACACTGTTAGTCAGATAGAGAAGTAAGTTTAGAACTGCACTTCTCTTTACAACCTGCGCACATTTTTTACAATTTTAGCAAGGTTTTAGGAACGCGACATGCCAGCCAATGGCTCTACCAAGCGGTCCCTAGATGAGCAGACGGAATGTGACACAGCATCTTTGTTCTTGGGTTCAGCAACCATATCGTGGATTATACCAGAGACCATGTAATCCAGGGACTAGTGACAGAATAACATGCTCTACACTGGTGTGTGTCTGTGTGTGTGTGTGTGTGTGTGTGTGTGTGTGTGTGTGTGTGTGTGTGCGTGCGCGCGCGTGCGTGTGTTTTAGAGGTCACTTAAACCGAATATTTTATATTTTCTGTCACTGAATGATTTTGTTTTTGTTTTTCATGGAATAATCTGAAGGTCATCTGACAATTTGAATTTGATTAGAACACCGAGGGTGATCTACCTTAACTGTAAGTAATTCACACCCCTGTCTGGGTGGTGGCCGTACTGTGCATATTAATGAGCTATTTTCTAGTCTAATCTTGTTTTATCTTTGATCCCATGTTCATGACCTTGTAGCCATGACATTTGTAGGCTTTATCGCTACCTTCGTAAAACATCATGACACTTGGACACAGGCAGAGTGTCCAAAGTTTCTTTAAAATGCCCAATAGTTTTGACCGTGCATAAACTAGGTGACAAAAGAGGGACCCGTGGTGCAGAATAAAGGACAAGTACATAACACTGATAACCGAGGTGAAGATAGAAGGATATTGGATATTCAACAAATATTCTCCTGCCAAAGTGTGGAACAGGCGAGTGGGCTGCAGTGACGCTCTGCTCCATTGGCATTTCTACAGTGGCTATTTGGGGACAGTCAAAATCTGAAATTGCAATTTGTAAATAACGTGTACAGAGCAAGCAACTGAATGCCACAATGTCAGTGTTTCTGTCCCATTAAATATATCCTATCATTAAAATAGTTTTTTTTATATATATATTATTATTACCACCTTATCTGTCAAAATGATAGACAACTAAAGTCTAAAACAACCTCTGGCATGTGCATGGTGTCTTGTGTACATAGAATTACCTCTATGTGAACTAGGTCAGTGATACCACCTGATGAAAGCCAGCTCCAACCATATCACAGATTGTGCTGCTCATATTGTCCAGCTTCACAATATTTGCATCTGTGTTTGTTCTAATGCATGACTTGCAGTCAAAACACAAAATAATCAATGTAGCCTTAATTGTACAGTTGTGCATAAACATCGACCTAATTATTATGATTATTATTATTTTGTAGATGGGATTTTATAACATAATTCATTAAATTGTCTTCCGGAAGTTAATAGCATAATATATATTCCAAACATAAATAAATCTTAGCCCAGGAAGATGGACATTGTATTGATTAATTGGAGACCTAATACATTTATTAACATTATTTTCCATTATACAACACCAGATGCTATAGCTATTTATGGTATTTGGTGCATCAGCCAACTAGAAAATACTTTCATATATAGATGAAATGTGTAGGATAAATGTTTTAACATTGGTATTTCCTAATGTTTTTTTTTTTGCTGATGAATAGAAAAATACAGTCGTCACAGTATAGCAATTAAAACACTTAACAATCTAACACAACACAATGAAACCATTAGCACTTGACACAAATAAGGTACTCAACATTAGCTTGTTTACTTTAAATCCACACCTTTTGATGGTAGTTTAGGAATACAACTGGTGTTTTGTACAACGCTGTTATATGTAGCACAGGGGATGATTAGCTAATATATAAGCACTAGCAGGTCTGAATTACAAGCTGAGTTTTTAGTATTCATGGTGCCGAGGTCTGTCAAATAATTTTAAGAAACATCACTGTTGGCTGTAGCTGTGAATATAGTCTTGCTGGTTCACATCTTGCTTGTCACCCCTCACTATACAGCTCCCGTAGGGGCAGTGGAGCGAGTAGGACGTAGATTAGACATGCTGGGTGAGCTAACTAATTACATAGGTTTGTGATTTGTCAATACATGCATGATTTCCTGTCAGGTACAGGGCCAGTAGCGATGCATGGATTTCAGCAGAGTTTAACTTCAGCCCCTGGTGCATGCATTTCAATGTGGGAAATGTTTGATGAGATGGATGGAGTGAGTGAGTCTTTGTCAATAAACGTCATTTACTGTATGATGTGAGTGCGCTATAGTTAGCAACACAAAAATCAAGCCATCATATTTTAACAAAACTGTCAATATTTAAGTTTGGCTGGGTTACAGTATGTGATTATTAATACTGTGACATATACACGCTTAAAACAATTCCACAGAAATGTTATTCTGTTTTATTACTGTAGGCTGATCTTTTCCCATAACACAATATTGTGCATGATGTGATATTTTGCTCACTCAACCTACCCATATATTTATGTCTTGTCTTCTGTCTACTGTTGTTAACACTATAAACCAACCACAGATCATTCAAAACCCTGCCTTGTGTAGAGGCGTGCAGTCTGTACTGTACCTCCTCCATTTCGGTAGCACAGGTATGGAAATCTCCAGACATTGCCCAGGCCCACGGCATAGCCGACACTGGTCAGGACAAACTCAATTTGGTTCCCCCAGTTGCCTCTCCGTAGATTCTCATCCTTCTTGACTGGCTCACCTGGAACTGCTCCATTCTACAGCACAGAGATGGGAGATTACTGTAGGTACATTTAATGGAGATACCAGAATGACAGAAACACATCTTTATTATATTAAATGCATGAATGTTGATGCCTGTCTGTAGTTAACAACAGAACAGCCCGAGCATGGTAACCACAATTCTGAGATGCAAGCACATTAAACCTTGATTTCATAATATGTCTATCCTGTATGGCAGGTCAACTTGCATGAACAGAAAGCTGAAAGTAATCAGTTTCGCCCTCACTGACCCATTGATTATATGGTAGCTTGCTATACTGTGTATATTTCATAATGGCCTCTGGGTGTTTCCTCTGAAGAGATAAATGCTTAAACAAGCAAATACAAGTTGAGAGAACAATTTCTACAATTTTGTATTTCTCATAAGTAATGCTTTAATATCCTCAGTTTACCTCTGACTGCATTAAAGGCCTGACAACTTCCATAGAGCCTATACCACTAACCATTCCATTTAGACACCCACAAGCCCATGTTAAATATACAGTATATATTAGCATGGAACATAAATCAAACACCAAAGATGTTTCATTTAATATTTGGTCCTGTCACTTTAAAAAATTTAACTCTAACAGTCAATGAAAATAATAATAAAGCAATCAATATATATAAGCAATAAAAGGTAAAAACAAATCTCACAAAACTGAGTTGATGTGGATTTGGTATTACGGTATTAATCCCTTACAAGAACAATTATCTCCCTGCTCTGTTTGCTACTGATGAGTCATTCAGTAGTTAAGGAGTTTGGTGTAACACCATAACACATTTTAGGATATTTCTAGAAGTATGACCAGGCCAGTGACCCTATCCATCACAACTCAACAGGGGTCTGCACTATTTTTACATGAAACCCTATAGATAACATCTATACCACCTACATTTAAAGTGTAAGAGATCAAATCTGGAGTCAGCTATCCTTCTGGAGAAACACTGTTGAACGGGATTGTTGAACCACCTCTCCCTTCAATGCCATAGAAGCTCAGCTCCTCAGATTAGACAGTTTTGAAAAAGCTAGGATAGTGTTGTGTGGTGCCACCTGCACCATTTTGTTCATGTTCACATTTACAGAGCCAGGGCTAGCAACACTGGATTATTATTTCAATGGACCATGAGTAGATGTTCAGTTAATTTGAAAACCAAATATCTACTTGCTCAACTCTTAAACTAATAAAACCCCTAAAGTCAAATAAATTAATTGGAACAATAATAAACACACCTGCTCAAGCCAATGTTGACAAGCTGCTTGCTTCCAGCTTTGCATTTATCATTGTCACTCATATTTGTTCATTTAGATAATAATTGCTCTGCCGCCGTCCGCTGCCGACTAGCGCGGTTAAATGGAAATCGCTGTGCTGCTAAAGTGATCAACCTGTTGATCACATGGCCGTGTGTCATCGGGTTCCAAATAACTCAAAATAAGCCACAAGTAAGCATCTCACTGATGGATTACTCCCTTGTGCTGTACGAAAGTGATTCACTTCCTCACGTTGCAATTACGTAAGCGTGCCCTGACCCTGATGTTTCACTGCAGGGTGAGTGCAGGCCAGCGTGGGAGTGTGGAGGGGGGTTTTAGGGTGAGTACACCCTGATCCTGCGCTTCTTCAGTCCTGTCTCTAGCGGTATGGGTAGTCACGAAAGCAATGAAAAAAAGACTAGAGATTATTCAACTGTAGGCTACACAGTATGGGCGAGCAATGAAATTGGAAGTGGAAGGAAAGGCTACATTTGCAGGGTTCGAATTGCCAGGTGATGTTCACGGAGAGATGTTGCCAGAAGATGTTTTGACTTTTATCCCATCCGCAGAGTGCCAGGGGCAGCGGTGACGTCATCACATAACGGCAAAGTGCATGTGGCAGAAAATGTTTTTTAATGTAAATTAGAAATAAATTATTATTTTGTAGGCAACCCAGTTTCTCCTCACTTGGTGTCCCGAGATGATAAGTTGTAATCGCTTTGTATAACCAGAGGTCCTTGGTTGTGATTTGAAGTCTGGTTTACTCTAAATTAATTTAAAGGACAAAAAAGTATCCCACATTTGAGTAATCAAAGCTCTCTCTGGCTTGGTACTGTAGACTGCAACACTATAATCATTAAATTTACCATAAAGTACGAGCCATGCCAACAATGTCGTCAGCGCTCAATAGGCTAGGTGAGAAGTGTTTGGTTAGCATCTCCCAGGGCTATTCTGATTTTAAAAAGCCTTTTCTTTGTAGGTTAATATAGGTAAATGAATACCAGCGATCATCAGGAGAGAAGAGGAATGTGAGAAACGAATCCCTGCACAAATAATACAGTTATGGATATTGTCCCCCTCTCGTTCCATACCAATGTAGTTTAGATTAGCCTATTAGATTAACAAGCTCGGAATTCCTATTCAATGGTAACGATAAGAGTTTGGCCCTACTGTTATACTGTACTTATTTTAGTGGGCGTAGTGAGCTAACCAGCCTCTCTGGTAAGTTTTGATTTTCGAAACTACAGACCACGTCACCAACTTGGGAACACTGCAGATCCAGTAATTCATTTGCATCGATCTGAGCATACAGTACAGTACTCATAATGCAAGATGGACAATTTATTATATAACAAGGTGTGCTTTCTAACATGGCCTCAGTAGGTTATTTTGGGGGGACATTAAATAAGTCTTCCAAATTGGTAAAATCTTGACAAATAGGTGTACCCAGAGCACATGCAGCAAACTGCCACGTTCTCGTAATCGAACAGTACGAGACATGCCAACAATGTGATTTAGAACATTCCTCTGAGGCCTGCATCAGCGCGTCAAAAGGCTAGGTGATACGTGTCAAAGGCCTATTAGTTGAGTCAATATTGTTAACAAAAAGAGTTTGGCATGGGCTAACACGTGGAATTAATTCATCACATGCAATTCATAAAAGTGAATATAGGATGAATTGTTATCAATTTGCACAACAACTATAAACAAACGTCTATAGTAAAATGCCATGATAAAATGTACAGTAGTTTTATGTTTTCTTTCAAAAGATGTCCAGAGGGAAATCTAAACAATTTGGCCTTTTCCAAATAGTGCAAGTGAAATAAGCCTAAACGTGCTTTAAAATTAAACAAGATGCATACAAAATAATATTCAAACACTAATAAAAATCAGAAAGTCAGAGTTTATGAAAACATGAATGAGAGACAGTTAATGAAATACCAACGTAAATCATAACTGACTTTACATAGGCTACTTAAATGCTTATTATCGTCTATATTAGACACGACAAACATTGCACCGCAAATATCAGAAACGAAGCCTTGGTCACAAAAATACTAATCCGTTGTCTTTTAGCAGGCTAATGTTAACAAATAGGCATGTTAATAGTGCCACGTGAACCTACCACGTTAACCATATTAATACTAAACATTTACACAGCCTCTTTGAAGTACAAAATAGAAAAAAATGGGTTGAGCACACTTTTGTTTTGCGTAAGAATTAACGAATAACAAATGAATATACACGTATTCACATTCTGATCATGCCAACTTCACTGAGGGTTTTGACTGATGGTTTGTCAGAGCACAGCAAACTGGGTGAGCCAATGCAGTAATACGTTTACTGTGACTGACTAACCTAGATTCAAATCCTTTTTACATTAGCTTATTCATTAGATATAAAACCAATATCTCAGAATAGTTACAAGATACAGGTAACTAATTTAAAGTTGTATTGTAAAACGATTGTATTACAACCATTGTTTCTACGCTTGTAATGCACCTAGCGTATTGTCTGGGGATATGGATGCCTTGTCTTCCATTCATTGCTCACATAATTCTAGAGACACAAAGCAGTAGTAAGTTGCTTTGACTTGTTAAAACGCCACCTGGCGGATTGTGCAGGAAACTGCAGCCAAAACCACAATACGTGCCGCGTTATACCGCAACCCTCAGTGACAAAAGCCCATAAATGCTCCACTTACTGCAATAGTAACATTTGTAGTGTACAATAGCATGGACAGTGTGCTTACACACAAACATTTATATACTACAGAGCACACTATTTCTGCTGTTCTGAGGTCAGCGCGTTGGAGCGCAACATATAAGAAGTGAAATCGGCAAACTAAAAACAGCTGAAAAACATTTGGTGTTGTCATTCTGAGTTTGCTCTCTCTACTCCCACTGTTTCTCCCTCCCTGCGTCTATCACTCCATCTGCCAGTGTCAGATGGCTCCTGACCTCTACGTTAACCTTGTCTGTGTGCATGTGCCTACATGAACCCAATCATGCTCCTAGCTACTGTTAATTTTACGTCACTGCACACACAAATTTCAATTAATATAAGAAAAATATAGATGTGTCAAACAATGGTTTTCAAACTTTTAGAACAATGAGTAACCAACCCACTTCCTAGATCACTATATCAAAAATGACATGGCAAAATATAGCCTACATGTATGCAACCTTTTTCGCTCTTAATGCATAACCATTTCTGAATGTTTTTTTACATTTTGGTGTTCTGTATGTTTTCTGCTTTTCCAGTGAGAGGAGCAGCAGAAATGGCAGAAAATACAGCATATAAGGAAAAGGAACTGCACTGGAAAATTCAGTGGCTTAACTTGGACACTTTATGTATGTTTGCAAGTTGTTGGAGGAGAGTTTACGAAAGTGCAATGATGCAATATTTATTTTTTAACCAGAGCCCAGAGCGGAACTGCTGTGGGGACCAGATCTCATGCGGTGGTCTTTGCGCATCAATAAAAAACACTTCCAACCACAAACACAGAGTCGGACAGACTTGCTTCCATCACAAATCCAAACATATTAATCAGCAAAAACACAAACAAAATAATAAACTACAAAACAACCTCCACAAGTCTTTGAGGCTATGCCAAACATGACTAAACACAGCATATTATAGAGAATTCCACAGTCACAGCAAAACCAAACAAACATGTTCGTTCCGTAGTGCCCTCGTTTGTCTTTGAGGCTGGCTGTGTCTGAATGCTAGAAGGGCCAAACATCGTGCTTCTCCAGCAACCATGAACCCGTCTTGCATGAACCATGAGCACGGGCTTGCAGATAGGACAGACAGGGAAAACAACAAACATGTGTTTTGTCAATGAGGAGGTCGTACAGTGGACCCACTGTCATAGCAATGTGTTTGTAAGGGTGGGCCAAGGGTCTAAGGATGGGCAGTGGGATCGGACGGAAAGGACCCAAACACACGACAAAATTGCATGTAACAAGGAATTTAATAACGAAAAACAACATACTCAACCACAGTGACAGGAGACACAATGAATCGTCCAAGACAAACACAAGGGCTTAAATGCAAAAAGACAAGACAGACGATTGGACAGAGACAACGAGAGGCAGGTGAAACCAATAAACAATTAACATGAGGCAGGGAGCAGACACAGGGAAAACATGGACTGGGAACACTGGGGTGGACAACAACAAGGAAACAGGCCAAAACAAGACAAGACAGACATGGGTGACAGCAGACTGTGACAGGATGTAACAAACAAAAAAAGTGCCCTATCAAAAAACAGTAAACCCTTAAAGGTGGAGTCAGTGATTGTAAGATAATACACTTTTTGTGAAATTCAGTGAATATCTCCTCACGGTCCGCTAGCTGTCCATTCTGTGTGCGAGTTGAAAAAAAATCTGGTTGATTTTGACTGAGTTCCCAGAATCCCTGACTTCACCTTTAAGTGTTTCAGCATATTAATTGCTGAAAGATGCCGTAGATGTAGCTGAACTGAAAAAAATGTGGCCTCTAATTCGAGTGGATAAAACAGGGGACATCACGAACACTAAGGGGACATCACAAACACTAAGGGGACATCACAAACACTAAGGGGACATCACAAACACTAAGGGGACATCAACACTAAAGGGCTGTTCAGATTAAACGCACAAAAACAAGGGTAGATCCCTAAATCTTGTTCATGTGTATTGGTACCCCCGCTGAACGCATTGCATAGACAGACGTGGAGGCACAGCGTGCAAAACCCGAAGGAAACATAAAGAACACTAAGGAGGACATCAAGAACATTTAAACACCGACACAAAGTCTCCTCTGAAGCTAGAGTGGCTTTCCTGACACACGATCGCCCGAATACATCCGTCGTTGTGGCATCATGCGTTTAACCCCCCCATTTCCCCCTTTCCCTGCCCAGGTGTTCCAGCCTGTGGTGTTGACTCCCAGGGGCCCATCGGTCACTCAGTCAATCAGACACACACTCCATCCATCCAACTTGCCTCGCTGGGACCATCTGTGCTTTACATAAGAGCACACATGGCCTCTCATGCCTCCATATTAACTCTTCATTTAGCAAGCCCCCGCTCTGTGTGTGTGTGTGTGTGTGTGTGTCTTCTGTGTCAGTTAAACTATTTCTGTGTCCCTCCTTTTAACCGTACATAATGTGTATAGCTAGATAGCTAAAGTAACTACCCCACCAACTAGCTTTGTATTAATATTGAAGCTATTACCTGTCTATCATACGATACTTGGTCGTCTGACTCGTCTCACGTCGTTTTAATACAAGGACAATGTTTTCTGCGATCGTGGAATTCAATGCAAAAATCAATCAATCATCGCATTTTATGCAATAGCTCGCAATTCTGACCAATCACAACACCTTTAGCGCATAAAAGTGTCCGAACAAATTATGGTTTACAATTTTCCTGTCCCAACACAGGTCAACAAACACAGCATGTTCACATCATGTCACGTGCAAGATTGATAGTAGATGGCTATGCCTCAGAGGCTGACAGACGTAGAGAAATGAACAGAAATAAGTACATCACAGATAAAGATCGGGCAAAGCAGTCTGCAAATGTTTTTCATGAAAGTGGGCAAAGAAAGCCAAAAACAACATCAACACCAAACGGTTTATCTGATTTAGATCCAGTAAAAACTGACTTCTTCAGATTTTCAAGTGTAGCTATACATTTCTAAATATATAAAATAAAATAAAAATAAAAGAAACCAATTACATTAACCAAATCGTAAATATACAAGTAATTCAGAGCTTTAGGCCGAATCTAATGAGCCATGGATGATTCGGCTGAGACCAGTAGTCACGTGACAAACAAACAAAACAAATATAACCGTTTTCTTGCCAGAAATTGTTCCAAGAACAGAGCACATAATTGCATTTTATGAAATTAACGGAACAAAATGCATCACATAATTTTACAAAAGTTGCTGCAAAACCAAGCATGGTATGCCGCAGAAATCGCAAAATCCTGGAGGGATTGGTTTTAATTATGAAAATGTTGCTTTTTAAAAAAGGAAAAATTGGTTAAATCTTAGGAATACATGCATTGTTGTAGTCTGTTGAACTTACCAAATATAAAAGAAAACACATTGGCTTCACATGAGTGAGAGAGAGAGAGAGAGAGAGAGAGAGAGAGAGAGAGAGAATGTGAGTGTGCTTAATATTGGTTGATGGTCACAACTGAAAGAGACACTTTGCTTTGAAGGGAAGATGGGTAAACATCGTATAAGGTATTTAATCCCCCAGAGCATCTGGCTCTGCACACTACTTTTCATCTGAGTTGAAAAGTGCACGTGTGCGCGCACACACACACACACACACACACACACACACACACAC
Organism: Aphredoderus sayanus; assembly: GCA_027564795.1. Classification (NCBI taxonomy): domain Eukaryota; kingdom Metazoa; phylum Chordata; class Actinopteri; order Percopsiformes; family Aphredoderidae; genus Aphredoderus; species Aphredoderus sayanus. The sequence goes on along the minus strand of JAODUG010002083.1, from coordinate 11,645 downwards.
ACAAGCATTCACAAACAAACCCGCATGGGTTTTTTTTTTTTTTTTTTTTTTTACAGACCAAAGTCTGGACCTCTCAAATCAGTCTTTGCTGACAGCTGCAGTCTTCCTAGTAAGAAATGCTGTCCACTGGAAGGTACATCACACACGCACGCACGCACGCACGCACGCACGCACGCACGCACGCAGGCACACACAGGTGAGATCTGAGTTGTTTTCATGAGTGTCAGCCAGTGAGGTGCAAGTTCTGAATAGTAATTTCATTGCTAAATCTTCAGCTGCAATATCAAGTTGTTTTTCTCTATTCTATTTTGTGGATGGAAAACTTTACTAAATTACAAAAGTCAATATTAACTTGCTTTACTTCCCCCACAAGACAGCCTCTAAATCCACATGGTCTGTAACCAATCACTTATTAAATATTACAATGCCGTCCGCATCTCAAGACTTACTAGAGTAACTGTAATGTATATTTCCCCATCTTTCTGGTGGCAAGACTGGAAAACCACTGTCTTGGGGCAGGAAACAGCATTACTCTTTGGAATCACATTATACTTTCAGTAATTTAAAAGCCTGAGTCAGAAACATTTTTGACTTGCTTTAAGTTCAGCTACATTCAGTCAGATCCAGTGATGAGAGAGAGGAATGTTTTGTCCATTTGCTCTTGGTAGTCTACAGACATCTGTTCAAATACTAAAAGGCAAAGGGTCAAGAGAGCCAATGCCTTTAAAAAACATGACCTAGAGCCTAGACTTGCAGTAAGACAACAGTGTTGTGTATACCTCAAACAACCCCCAAGCTTTATGTAATAAATTAGTGGGGTGTTTAATTTATTTGACTAAAATATGAATACAATATTTCATAATGTTCGCTACAGTGATATTCACTCTGTTAAGGGAGGCTTTGTACCATGGCATGCGTGCTAGCGCTAGCTAGTTTGAACAGTTCCTTAACATCCTTACTCTGGCTGTTAACTTTACCTTAACACTTTCTGATACCATTTGAAAGTACTGGTCTCACTTACGTACACAGGATTTTAGAAATACTGATACTGTCCAAATACCGATCTTGCTAGGGGGTTAGGGGCATGCTTACCTGAAAATGTTTTTCCCTGATCTACATTTGTGAGACTCACTAAATAATCTTCACACACCATCATATCTCATCCATCCATCCTCAACTGCTAATCGTGTCGCGGGGGTAGCAGCTCCAGCAGTCATATCTCAGGTGATGGAAAATATTAAGTAATATCAGGAACTAAAAAAAAACAAAAAAAAAAACATAGGTAGCCTAACCAGAAAGTCAGACAGCCATCCATCTCTCCTTTCAAATTCAAGCAGCTAACACCTCAAAAGTTGAAACTTAAGAGTCTTTAAAAACAAATCACTCATCGGCAAACTGCAACAGGACAACAGCCACCCCCGTCCACATTTAAGCATATTAGTTTGCAGACTTCTCAAAAGTTACTGTTCTGAAAAGGCCCCTGAATACTTTGAAGTGTAATCTCCCTTGCTTCACCTACAGAATTTAGTAAACATGTCTAACTGCGATGACTAAATCCGCTCGGCTATTACCGGACAAAAAGCCCACCGGATCCCCCCCTAAGAACGGGCTCCTCAAAGCTCTCTTTATGAGTGGGACGTGAGGTGAGAGTAATAGGCCCAAAGACGGCGTCGACCGTGGCTTCTCAACCTGCTACCACCAAGGGATGCATACCATGGGCTCCCATTGGGCAAGGGCTGAATAACTCCCCTCTACGGCTGATTAATTGAGACCAATGGAGGGGTGTTAGGGGGAGGAGAGAAGAGGACGAGGAGGAGAGAAATCTGGGCCCGCTCAGATAAAAGGCGAAATAAATGGCCGCCCAGAAGCTAGGGGTCACCTACGGGGTACACCGCCCACATCCATTCAGTTTGCTTGGTCGTCAGTCATAAAACCAATCAGTCATGAAAGAATCAGTCAACAAGTTGGACTAGTTAGGCTTTCAGCCAAATTAGCGAGTGAGCCAATCTGACGTCCAGCCATAAATAGTTAATTAGACACTGCGCAGAAACACAGAACATGTTTAGGCAGCAGCTCAGTTGGAACTAAAGACGCGCTGGCTGATTGTGTTATAGGGGCCGCCCCTGGAGGAACCTCACAGGAACCAACGGTGACATGCCCCTGTATGGACTGAAGGCAGACGGTTTGGAAGCTCACCCATCTCCACGCAGGCCCAGTGGTCTAAATGTGACACGCTATTCATGTGGTGTCAAACAGTACAACAGACCTTGACTTCGTACACAACTTAGTTATTGTTTCAGCTGTCCTGGAACACTCCTCCCACTGCAGTCCCTTCCCATGGTTTCTTCCTCCCCACCCACCCACACCCAGTGAAAGTGTACCTTACAACAGAACCACAACAGTGCAACTTGAGCGATGGTCCGACGGTGTCATTTGCATTTAGCTTCTGTAGAATTGTATCTAACATTACAAGGAACAATTAGATAAAAGTCCAATGCTGGCGGGTGTTCTTACCTTGTCCATATTTAGGAACTTGATGGGACCGTGGCAACAGCCCCCTTAAGAGTCCCGACTCCTGAGCAGCATTCACCAACAAGACACAAGTGGTGGGCCGTGCAACATGAACGCGCATGTGGACCATTTTCTTTTGTGCGCCTCTCCTCGGGGGTTAGTGTGAAAGGAATGCGGGGGCAGGGGTGGAAGGGCCTGGGTGGCGATAGGGCAAAGGGCGGGGTCTAGAGGTAGTGCTGGGGCCTAAGGTCAACAATGAAGTAGTTGCTGTTTGCCAATGAAGCTCTCCTTCATTCAGAAACAGAGACGCAGCTATGTGTGTGATCAAAGACAACAAATTAGGCGTTTTATTATGTTATTAAACACACACACACACACACACACAGTCAGCAAAACTAATGCCTCTCTCTTTAGTACCATCGACAGCTGGCCGTGGCTCGTGCACGTTTGTCAGCTACATTCACACTGTGTATGGAAATCATCCAGTCCCATTCTTACTGTCAGTATGCAGATTACCGTCCATATCTCCCTCTCTGACGAGTTGGGTGACAGCAAACTGTCAAAACATCAGGCAGGATTATCTCCCAATCCAATTCAGAAGCAGGCGGTGCCTTTAATGAAACAACGGGATTACAGGCGAGCGGATGGAGTGAGTGGGATGGCCAAACGGAGAGATAGCGGAAAAGGGGAACAGAAAGAGGCTGGAGGAAAGTAGACGGAGGTGACGGTAGAGTCAGAGAGGGGCCGGGAGCTCGTGGCGCGCGTCCCCACCCCCCTGCTCGGCTTAACGAGCTCATTTAATTAGAGTTGCATCGGGCCTGGCTGTGAAGTGAGGCAGACTGGCCCGCTGAGCTGTTGGCCTGGGCAGGCTGTTCACCTGCAGCCTATGCACGCACGCACACACACAATACTGTACAGACACACACACACACACATAGACACACAGGGATAGAACACACATACAATCATACTGTACACACAGAACACATACAATCATACTAACTGTACACACACACACACACACAAACGCACACACAGTATGAACATGCACGCTAGTGCTCTTGAATGCTCCCTCTTCCTCTCAGGAGCATGCATCACACACACACACACACACACCAGCCCTTTGCTCTGTGCTTTGCATGTGTGTGCGATAACACAGTGAGCATTGCTACTTCAACAAGCGCTGTCATCAGCCATTTTCCTGGCCTCCTTTCATACAACCTACAAATCTGCGACAGGCGAGTGAATCAGCCTTTTCTCCATAACCCATCTTGCGGTGCACAACTTCCTCTCCATACTGTATCTCACAGAGTATTGCTCCCCCATCGAAAAACGATGTTGGAAACTGGAGAGGTACAGTGCTGCAGTTAATGTTTTGTTTTGTGTGCAACATACAGGTATGGTAGGCTAAGTAGATGTATTGTCATGAGTGTGCAATGCACATTTCTTTTTTAGCGGTATTTATTATTTGTGTGTGTCAGAGTTAAAGACAATCCATTTAATATATATTTGCATCTACACACCAAACTTAACCTTAAAGTCACTTTTGGAAATGCTAGTGGCTTTAAGGGGAATTAAAAAATTAATATTTTTAACACACTCAAGCTACATTAAAACACTTAAGGTAAACTTAAGCTGGGTGCCATGCACACTGTTAATTATGACTAATTCACATACATTGTCAGATTCATAAATTAGCATAATTAGTTATGGTCTTTGTAATATGCATAACTTGACTTGGTCAGGTTGAGTCAGGTCCTAAGAATTTGACCAGTGCAACTGCCAAAGCCTGGTGGTGAGACATGTTGCCATGTTACAGAAGAATTCAGGCAGTTCAACGTTGTTGGCCCAAACATTAATATATCAGCAAACAACTACTTTCTATGTAAATATTTAGAGTAATTGTGTCAAATATCGGGATCAATACTCATGTATTTCATTACAAAGGAATGAACAAAGTAAGAAATGCAAGTTTTAACACCAGCATTTGAGGTAACGACTGGTTGTATATGTAGGGACTTTTACCCAGTGGGACGAAGGCTTTTTGTGGTAGTGTTAGATTATACCTTAGCCTACTTAGTAATTTCCACAACATTCTACTTAGTGTAGCACGGTCAGGCAAATAAATCACTTACGGTGTCAGCAAAAAAAATAAAGACTTATCAGAATTATCAGTCTATGTGGCTCCTTCCCGTCATTCATCATCTATTGACTTCTATTCAACGCAGCCAAAATGACAAGAACAAGAGAACGAGAGCAAGTCTTTAACAAGACCAATGGAAGTTCTCACAGTGGTGCACCATGGCAAAGTCTGACCTCAGGCTCAATGACTGCTCACTCTCCTTTTCCCCATACCCTTTACCAGCTGTCCAAAAATCTGTTATTTTTAGGGGCTCCATGCCGGGACAGACACTATGAGGGAAAGGCCCCCAGCAGGCAGGCAGTGAACTTGCCTGCCTCGATCACTGGGCTTGACTTGCACACAACACAACAGTCAGGAATCAGTCAAGTCAAAAAGGGGACACACCCTTATACAACACCCACTTGCTTCAGGCCAATAGATAAAACATATAATGAATGAAAGTGTTTTCAAATATTTGTACTTAAACATGTTTAACGTTTAAATGCACCCCCACTTCAGCCACAAAATGAATTGCTTTGATTCATTTCTATAATCGAATGACACTCACCTACACCATCAAAGCTTTTTTGCAATTGTGCATACATCTATCATTTGTTAAACAAAATTAAAGCAATAGCAGGGGGAAAAAGCTCAACATTACGTTATGTACAGCTGTGACAGTATATCAGCACTCAGAAAGCAAGCTCGCTAGTCAGTGGTTCATACAGTACTTCCACTCAATCACTTATCATTGAGCCTTGCAACACGCCTGTCAAACTGCCCTTCATCTATCGCTAGCACTGGTTTTTCCAACAGAGCCAGCATCCATTTAGTCAGTCCGTCAGTCAGTGTGGGTGTCTGTCTGACTGTCAGAGGGCGTCTGTTAGGCAGCTGTGATCCCAGAAGCTGCTTAACTTGGTGAAGTTGGAGACTGGAGCCTAGAGCTACAGGGAGACAGAGCACGCACACACACACACACACAAACACACACTCGCACTTTATCTCTGGTACACACTCTTGCTTTTCATGTGTGTTCCTTTGCTCTCCAACTCTCTGTGCCGTAAACACGCCTACTTTGCACTTCCGCTCTATAAACCGTCATCAACAGCCACACCTGCACCCAGACAGTGTGTGTGTGTGTGTGTGTGCGTGTGCGTGTGCGTGTGCGTCCATGGGCCACTGCTGCCAGATTCCTGTGCTGGGTGTTATCTAATAAACTGCACATTACAGGACACAGATATTCAACAGAAAATCACATGTATTTTCAATAAATGCCTTTTGAATTCCATATACCTATAAGCATCATTAAGCAAGATGTCTAAACCCTACCTGCACTTTACAGTAATGCATGCATCACTGTTAAGTCTCTTTGGATAAAACCTTCTGATACATTACCTAATTAAATATAATGGTAACGCTTATGGAATGTTGAGGTCGTCATTGTGATGATGACAGCATGGGGGCCAAACAGATTGATGTACTAACATCAGCAAAACAGCATTTTGGACAAATCTATACAAGGGTAGAACTTGTACATTTCAAAGTAGTAGGCTTCATTACTTCTTTCGCAGGGCACCATGTGATCCAACCAATCTAATTCTAATCGCTTCAAAAGAATGATAATTTGTGTTGATCTTTCAAAGCTGTTTTTCAAAAAGCAGTTTTTCAAAAACCAGCCAAATTAGGTAATTATTCGAAAGTATCACCAAATGAATGCAGAGGTTTTATGTTCGTTCGCAATTAGTGTGATTATAACTTAGCATTGACATGAAATCACACAGTAAGTGGCTGCAAATTATCCGACATGGAAGAAAATTTTGAGATAATTTAACCAAACATGAAAATCTGAATAAAGTAAAAGTAAAAAAACTAATTTATTTTGCACCCCCATCCGCAAATAATACAAAACTAACCATGTGTGTTGTCCAAGAACAGCACACTTTAAGGTGAGTCCAATCTAGATATTGAATCATTTCACTTCTCTTAGTAAATTGGCTGTCAAGGCAAATCATAAGTGTTCACCTAGCAATTACCAGATTCATCTGAAGTCCTTATTACTACAATTACTACTCAAGCATGCTTTGAATTCTCAGACGAATGTCCTTCTCTGGGGTTGGTCTACCGCTGAGACAATCTGACCCGTACGACAATGGAAATTAAACGATGGGGTTTAGATCACAGCCTAGTTAAAAAACATTGCAAGTTCATAGGAAATCTAAATCGGTTTTGTTTTGTGGTTTAAAAAGAACACACAAATTACTATATGTCCAAAGTTTTATTGTGACACATCTTGTCAGTTAAATAACAAATATTAAAGATTATACACACATACATTACACACACACTACACATTTTATTTGTATCACTATAGATTAGTGGAGGGAAAGTATGGGGCTTTAAAACACTGATGTTTGTAAAACAAATCAAAATGGACATTTTTGAAAAGAATTTACTATTCGGAAAAATGTTGTATTAAGTGTTAAAACCCACATCAAAACCATCAGTTACTGCAATAAAAACTGATGCATTTCATTTTTCTCAAAGTGAGACAGGCAAATGGGATATTTCAAACTAGATGGTATGGAGACAATGGGAAATTCTCAATGGTTTGACAAAAAGAAAGCTCTGCAGTATGCTACAACATTACACTGAGAAAAATATTTATTTTTAATTAATTTGCAATAACATATTATTAAATGTATGCCAAGTACTTCTGAGTACTTGAAAAAGTGTAGCTTAGCCCATTTCATAAAATAAATAGCCTGTGTGTCTTTGATGTCAACGCTGTTTGTGTGTATGTATGTGTGTGTGTGTGTGTGTGTGTGTGTGTGTGTGTGCGTCCCCACAACTACTGCAAGCTGACTCAGCCTTGACAGTAGCACCGGAAACAGGAGACAAACTCTTGGCATACAAAACAAGCCAGCAGAAAACACACACAAACATAATGTGTCTGTTTTCCATTACGGAAATAACTGTAAATCTTATCTTAAACAAATCTCGGATTGGAGCAGATTCAAAGCCAAATCTTTTTTTAAAGGGGTTTCTGTGTGCGTGTGTGTGTGCGTGCGCAGGGGCATAAATATCAGCCTTTTCTGGACACTTCTTTCTTCCCCCCCTACTCGGTTACTCTCTTTCACACACGGCGGCCCGTCCCACTTCCTTACCAACCCCGTCTCTCACGGCGATGCCCGGACTTCCCACTGCAATTACTTCTAAAAACTTTTCAGGGCTGCCACACGTGGTCAGGTTTCTAAAGAGCTGTGTCCCCCTCCTCACGTGGTGCGGGGGGCATTGAGTCGTCACAGACCCCCTGAATGATCACCGAAAAATAAGGCAGCGGACACAATAGCACGTCTTGATGAATTCAATTCTTTCAGGACCCTGTACCGTCGTCCGGGAAGCTCCGCGTAAAACAATGGCGGCTTTGATAAGTCCTGATAAACAGATCCGCTACACTAAAAACAACGTAAAAAAACAAAAAAAATAAACACAACAACAAAGAAGAAAATCCCCTCTGGTCAACTACTTCCGAGTGAGGATATATACAACGATAAATGTTTTGACCGGAGGCTTGGGGCAGCTTTCTGCTGTCATCGTTAGTTTTAAGAAGACATTTTCAAGGCAACGTTAGTTTTTCCTAAAGTATTTTCCAAGAGAGGCAGCCCTTCTTCTGGTCGAGCAGACGCGTGTCAAAGTGAAGAAGAAGGAATCGTTCCACCACATCTAGCCATTGTAGGCTTCGTCATTCCGTGTGCATCAGAGGGGGGGGGGACAAAACAAAGAAAAACAAACAAAACAAACAAGAAACAAACAACACAAAGACAGCGTCTGGACTGACCTGGTCTGCGGTGGACGCGATATTGGCGCTGGACTCGGACATGATTTGACGCCTGTGTGACCCAGCGCTGCTTCTCTGCGGGCTCCTTCATTCACACCTTTTGCCTTTCGCTTCCGCGGCGAAAGAGAGCAAGGGGGGGGGGTGGCGTGGGGGTGTAGGGGAGGGGGGTGCGTGAGGAAAAAAAACCTCCCTTTCGCCCTGGCTTGATTAATGCCTGAATTACTTTCACCTCATTTCATCTGATGGAACTCTACTTCCTCTCCGCCTCTCTCGCTCATTCGGCATGGTCGCCTGCTCCCCCCTGCTCCCCCCTGCCCTCCCCCGTCTCTCCCTCCCTTGTTCGCTCCATTCCAGCTCTCTCCCCTCCGTTCCCCTTGTCCGTGCATTTACTTTCTAACTCTCTTCTCTCTCTCTCTCTTCCCCTCCCTCCCTCCCTCCATCCCCACGCCAGTGTATATTTAATGCACACTAACTCATCCACACACACACACACGCACGCACGCACGCACGCACACACACACACGAGATCCACACTCTTTTCCCTCTACCTCCACAATGAATAGCTCGTTGTCACTTCAGCACCTAGACTGAATACAGAGCGATGGAGGAGGCTGGGGGGAGGAGGAGGGTTGAACTTCTAGTTTCACTGGCCGGAGTAAAGGGGTGTTGGGGGGAGGGAGGGAGGACTTGTTGGGCCGGAGGGTCCTGCCAACTCCCCCCCCCTCTGATTAAAGGGAGGATGAAGAAAAAGGGAAAAAAGAACCTGCCCGACCCGCCGGTCTCCCCTGTATCGTACCCCAATCCCACCCAACCACGCCTCTTCCCCCAATGTCTCTCCCTTATTTCTTCAGTTTGTTTGCGTGCGGTGGGTGTAGGGGGGTGAGGGAAGGGAGGGGGGGGGGCCTAAAACTCAGCAGACCACCAACAACTTCCTATTCAGCGGCACTTGACTCCTTCAAGTCCTCATCCCCCTATATCCCCTCACAACGGTGCCAAACTCTTTCTATAACAACCCCCCCCACTTCCTGTTTAGGGTGACGGTGGTACATGCAGACACCCATATCGCCGTGCGTATGCTCGACAGCGTACCGCGGGAGAGGAGGACACTCGGGCTAACGCTAGCCTCCGCCGCCGGGTGTTGACAGGTGACTGGCACTCAGCCTAATGGGCATTTGATGGCAGGGGACAATGGCCGCTGTCGCCTGAGAGGAGACCCCTGGAGAGGCTCAATACGAGATGAGCAACGCGGACAGGATGCAGTTCATTTGTCCGCCGACCCCAGGGCGACGCCAGTCACACGGGACGCCGTGTGTCTTTACCATACTGAAGCTATTTTACAGCACAATGTATGCGAACTGACTGATGTAAACGTGAAAGTGATAGTAAATATGAGGGTTTCTATATTTATATATAAATATATACCCTCAACTCTATAGCTTCTTGACTACATCCTGAGGTTTGGAATGAACATAATCGTGCAATGTAATGAATTGGAAACAGTTTCTTTCTTTAACCTCCGCTCACGTCTCTGTAAAATGCAATAATTTTCATAGTGTTCACAATTTGCCACAAACTGACGGCACAAACGCTGTAAAAACCTTGTCTCAGGCTTCAGACTAAACCGGCAACGGATGTGGCACAGCTCCCTAAGGCATTCATGTGTATTGTTTCAGTCACCGTGAACTTTTGGGCACCCCTTCCGTGCACTCCCTAGGTGAAAATGCATACATCTATGGATTGGTTTCTCTATGTCATTTTCACTTGTTGTTTAATTATCCCACTGTCCTATGGGTCAAAATGACCCGGAGTACTCGCCAGTAGCGGGTGCCAACCACAACACAGGACATATGACATTCTGAGGTTGGCTCCCTCTGCTGGTAGTCTGCTGAAATGCCTTAGGACTCCACTAAAGCAGGCAGACAGACAATGAGGTAAAACTACATTTAAAAGAAACCAACAATAATCACATGTGGCGTAAGCTGAAGTGTTGAGGTGTCCTTGAGCACGACAACCATCACAAACGGAGTGGTTTGCAGGGCTATTTCCTTTCACAGAACATTAATTGGGAGAAAGGCAAGTTTGGCCCCATGTTGGTCCTACATCCGGTGTGAACTCTAATCTCAAACTACGCACATCATTTCTGCTCCATTGCCATTTGGCTTTTGGTGGGGGAAATTGAGGGCAGTTAGAGGCAAAGAACTAAATGCCTAGCACTTATAACATATGGCACAGTGGCTGCAGGTGAATCATAAGCAATCTATTGTCTACTAATTACCAATTGTCTGATTATGTCAGGTCATTTAACTGTGATTAAAGAAGCACAGATGCTGCCCAGTAATAAACCTATGCCTATTCTCATATGGGTGCACACAACAATAGCAACTACACAGGACTCCAACAATTCCTGTAGTAAAAACTTTTGTCACAAATGAAGACCCAACAACAGTATTCAATAGTCAACTATATATATATATATATATATATATATATATATATATATAAGCTGGGCACGTTAACGCATTGTCTTAGGATTGTCTTAGGACTGTAGTTTAGGATTGTGGTTTGATATTAACATGAGAACAATGTATCACATGTTGCCAAAGAAACTGCATTTTCGTCTAATTTAAGTCATGCAATGATATCTGCAATGGTATAGATACTAAACACAAAATATTCTTTGTCAAAAACTGTACTTTATTACCTCACAATATCAGTATCAGGGAGCAAGGATACTGAAATGATCTATTTTATCATATCTTGGTGGAATTGGTGGTGTTACAACTCTCCGTGTAGAGAGAGGGGGGGCCCCCTCCCAGCATGTACTTAACCTTGTGTGTACTGAAATATGATTTGCAGGTTCTCTATAAATAAATGTGACTTGACTTGCTTCTTGATAAAAGAGAAACCTTCTACCTGCTATTTCAGTTTTGCTCATACCACTGCACTTTTACAATAAAAATGCTCAATACACTACTTTTGAATTCATTATTGAATTTTGTGCGTAACAATGTGATTAATCGCAGAAAATCATGTGATTAATCACGATTCAAATTATTAAGTTTTGCCCAGTTATATATATATATATATATATATATATATATATATATATATAAAAAATAAATAATAGTTTAACCTCAAGTTTCTATGATCATCCCCTCCCCACACCACCCCCAG
>JAODUG010002061.1:0-11507 GCA_027564795.1 Aphredoderus sayanus | reverse complement strand
CAACTGTTATTTCTGGATGTTCTGTTTCCATTGAGAAACGTATGCTTCATATGAGTTCTGTAGTATAAATCAATTTAAAGGGCAGCTGAATATAAAAAGAATATCACAGACTAAGCTTTACTGTAGGTCACTATAGTTGACAGTAAATATTGTTTATTAAATTAGGAATATGGTTTTAAAATATACTGGTTAACGTTCAATCATATTATTACATTACTTGACACTGAAGCAAGTAAAGTTGAACCACTCAAAAGTCTGCCCGGAATCAATCTTGTTAACAATTTCATCCATTAAAAGACATAAACTGACATAAATCATATTGTTTTTCAGTTGAAAATCAAAAAAACATGAATAATTGTTAATAGCATTCATAGCGTAATAGCTAATATCAAACATACATTTATATAAATGAGTTGAAACATATTGTGAAGGAATTAAAAAACATATACTGTGAATCAACCAGATACTCTGCAGCCCATATCACAACAGGGATGTAAAATATATGCATCTATTCATTTGTAGGTATTTGTACTGTATTATTATTCAGAATGTAATATTTCGGAAAGCGTAAGTTAAATTCATGTCCCAGTGATACAAAATCAGTGTTAGCATGTAGGACTACTTTTCATGTGGGCTCGAAGCAACATTTCAAGATAAGGAGCTAATTTCTATAAGCTAACAGCAGTTTACTTCAATAGAAATAAGCATTAATAAATTACGTAAACAGCAGCATCAAACATCACTTTAAAGAACAAACAATATTAGTGTATATTTATTTATTTTAATGTATGTTACACATTTATAGCAGCACATAAAAGAATACTTGGAAAAATGTTGTGGCATAGACATATTTAACCCTCCTGTTGTCCTCAGGTTTAAAATGTAATATCATGTTATGCCAGAAGATGGCGCCACCTGTGTCTGAGTGTGTCGTTCTCTTTAGTGTCAATGCTGTCTGTATTTATTTATTCATGTGTTTGTTTTTTCATGCCTTTTAACCCTCCTGAATTTCAAACACACTACCTTGTTGTGCCAGCAGGGCACATCATATGTCTGTGTAAACTGTAGAAATAGGATTAGCGCCATCTATCTGCCACATCTGCCACATAGAGGTAGCGCGTTGGGTCAGTTTGAACTGGAGGAAAACAGGAGGGTTAAACATTGGTACACCAGACATTATTTAAAAGTGGGGCAATAAGTAGGCTATACCATTTACTAACAACATATATACTGTACACAGTTAACTATTAGCAGCATAAACACTGTATTCTGCAATACCTGAAATTTGGTTCTAAATTTAAAAATGTGGAAATACGCTATTAGGCCTACTACAAATTAATTCACATTTAGTTCTTTATCTATATTCAGTGTCAGTTATCAGTTTTAATATGGACACTGTGCAATGACTATAACATTCTATGATGATTACTCATTTGTTCAATCTATTGTTCAAGACATCACCAACATACACAACAAACAAAAATCCATAATACTCTTTAATTGGTTTGTGTGTTTATACGGTGACTACAATCATAAGAGGCTTATTGGTGGGTCTATTTGCCCATGTTACCACATACAACTAAATTCCAAATATTACAAAATATATGATCCTTGTTCCGACACTACAGTATATATACCCGACTGAACACCTTGTATTAACAACACTTCCCTTGTTCTACATGAACTGTAAAGGCTGGGACTCTACAACATTCAGCAAGGTTTGAACATACTTAGTGTAGAAACAGAGGTAAATAGAAATAATTATTACACTATTTAAAATATTGACTTTTCTTTCAGATGCAGCAGTCAGGAATGAAAATGCTTGTCGCTGTTACCTTAATTATGCTCATCTCAAGCACTTTGGTAAGCTAGCTACAGTTCAGTTTCTAACCTATAGGCTAAGTTGCACTAGAACTGCACTAGAACTTGAAGCAAATTACTACACTGCTCATTTAATGTACAATGTTTATCACTCTACAGGCCGTACCTACCCATATCATTGAGAAACGCTCCAGTGAAGAGGTAAGTACAGTATTTTAAACAGGACACACTACAAATCTACTGTTTTACAAATTAATACTCGTAATTCACATGTGGCTTTAAAATGTTTTTTCTCAGAGACGCACGGGTGGCATGTACGGAATGGGCGGAATGGGTGGAATGGGAGGCATGGGCAACCTCAACCAAATGATGGCCTTATTACAAATGCTTCAGGCCCTGGCTCCAGCCCCCGCTCCTGCCCCTGCTCCTGCCCCTGCTCCTGGTAGATAGAGTGAACATCAATTTAGTAATGAACTGTGATACTATCATGTTTGGCTTGATGTGAACTCAATAATAAAAACATTAGCATCCTCATTAATTGTCCAGTTGTGTTTTAAATTTTTCTAGCTGGTGGGGGGGTGTTTACGTATATCTAGTCATTTTATTAAAGAGTTATACTGAAATACATTTCTTTTATTTGCTAGTGTTATTGAGTTTTTTGTTGTGAACAGCTTAACACCCCTTGGGTTAGCTACAACTGTTATTTCTGGATGTTCTGTTTCCATTGAGAAACGTATGCTTCATATGAGTTCTGTAGTATAAATCAATTTACAGGGCAGCTGAATATAAAAAGAATATCACAGACTCAGATTTCCTGTAGGTCACAATAGGTGACAGTAAATACTGTTTATTAATTGAGTAATATGGTTTTAAATAATAATCAGATATCAAACATATTATAAAATGACTTGTCACTGAACCAAGGACAGTTGTAGCACTCAAAAATCTGTCCAGAATCAATCGTGTTAACATTTTATTACATTAAAATATATCCTGATATAAATCTTTTTTTTTATTGTAAATACAATAAAACATTCATAATTGTTAATAATAGCATTCATTGCTTAATTTCTAACATCAAATACACCCTTGAAGAAATGAATTGAAACATATTGTGAAGGAACTAAAGAAAGAGGTACTGTCCATCAACCAGATACTCTGGAGCCCATCTCACAACAAGGATGTAAAATATCTCCATCTATTCATTTGTAGCTATATATATATTATTATTCAGAATGTAATATTTTGGAAAGCGTGAGTTAAATTCAAGTCCCAAGATCAGTGTTAGCATGTAGGATTACTTTTCTTGTGGGCTGGAAGCAATATTTCAAGCTAAGGAATTACAATAAACTAACAGCAGTTCACTTCAACAGCAAAAAGTATTAACCCCATTATTATTGAATATAATAATGGACATTTTAGAAATTGGTTCATGTTAACAAAAGGATGCATTACTTTTATGTAATAGCTACTAAGCACCATTTTGTTCTTTATTTTTAATATAAAAGACATTTAATAAAATAATTCTGTTATCATAATTTTCACATAATATGCATAATGATCACAGTATGGGTTCATTACATGCCGGCAATATTTAAATATTTAAATAATATGTCTGGTATTATTTTGGCCCTTGTGAAAATATGGTATTTGGCCAGTAAGATGTAGAATTAGGTTTAGCGCCCTCTATCTGCCACAAAGAGCTAGTGATTTGGGTAATTTTGAGGACATCACAAGGGTTAATAATGTACCCACAGTAACTGTCTTATGGAGGCTTTAATGTCTAACCTACTCTTTGAAATTACTAAATTTGTAGTACTGTAAGTGTTTACAGAATAGATACAAACATAACTGGACAATAATATGCATGCCAATATTTATGTTTTAATGCATTCAATCTCATCAAACCAAACACAGTATAGTATCATAGTTCATTATTGGTCGCATTTCACTCTATCCACCAGCAGGGGCAGGAGCAGGGGCTGGAGCAGCAGCTGCTGGAGCCAGGGCCCGAAGCATTTGTAAGAAGGTGAGCATTTGCCAGTAGTTGGCCATCCCTCCCATTCCTCCCATGCCACCCATGCCTCTCTATGAGAGAACAGAGTGTGAAGCATGAATGTTAAACAATAGATTTGTATTCCGTGTCCAGTTTCAAATACTTACCCATTCACTGGAGCGTTCCTCTATAATATGGGTAGGGATGGCCTGCAATGATAATTATTGTTATAATAAATTAACACTTCAGTTATTTGCTTAAACTTCTAGTGTAATAGACAGCTTAGCCTATAGCTTACAATAGATCATGTAGCTAGCTTACCAAAGTGCTTGATATAAGCATCATTAAGGCAACAACAACAAGCATCTTCACTCCTGACTGCTGCATCTGAAAGAAGACAAAAGTCAATATGTCAATAATTGTTATTTTTGACTATATTTCTACATTATGAGTTTTTACAATATGTTCAAACCTTGCTCTATGCTGTAGTCCTAGCTATAAGGTTCCTTGTCAATAGAACAATGCTTAACTTCAGTCTATTATATATAATGTCTTTCAGCCAATCACCATTCTGAAAAAAGGTTTGTACACAGTATGTTGTAATATAGCATGTTTTGCTGTATGCTATATGGGTGTAGCATGCAGTATATCTGCAAAATAGACAAACCAAAAGCCTCTAACCATTGTTACCGTCTAAACAGAGGGATCTATTTATAAGTACAGTATTATATGTATTTTTTGTTAGGTATTTGGGTAATGTATTGAACAGCCTCCAGATTTAGTACATTTAGAATCAATCATAGCATTGTGTCCATAATATTACCCAGCAAGCAAGAACTACACTAAAGTACAATAATATTTTCCAAAATGTTCTTATTTAGAACATAATTTCAGCTACAGTAATAAAAAGTAATTAAACAGGACAGGAAGAAAGTGTACTTTTCTTCAATAGCACTTCCAGGCCACTGGGGAAAACATCTATAGAGACATAATGTAATTTTTAAAAGCCTTTACAAAAGATAACATATGTTTTAGATTACTGCAATTTATATATAAAGATAAAATACATGTATACACACATTTTAATTTGCAACACATAATTTTGTAAAATTCCACTGACTCAACCCTTTATGTCTGACCTAGCATAAATTGGGTAACCTCATGACATTGACTTAATTGGCTTCATTGGCTTCCCCTTAGGGTAAGAAAATAATTTTAATTTCTCAGTCAATACTAATTGTAAATCACATACTACCCAACATTAATTAAAATGATTAAGATGAAACATTCGCCTTACATTTATTATAAATAATACAAATTCTACTACTTTAGCTGGAGTAACATTGACCAAGGGTAGTCAAAAAGTACAGGAGTTTTGTACATCGACCACCACTGACCAAGAGTCATAGCTTTGCTTGGATTTCTACTCTAAGATTAACCATACCAGCATTACTGTCCAACATTATCACA
Organism: Aphredoderus sayanus; assembly: GCA_027564795.1. NCBI lineage: Eukaryota > Metazoa > Chordata > Actinopteri > Percopsiformes > Aphredoderidae > Aphredoderus > Aphredoderus sayanus. Next base: position 6,220 of record JAODUG010002061.1, on the reverse strand, counting down.
TTGATGAGTGTGTCCCCTGAATTTTTAAGAACAACAAAAGTGAGACAGCAGACTATAGCCATTTTTGATGCTGCAGTTAATGTAATGTATTAAAACCTCTTTTAAGTTTCCCATGTATGTATGCCTGTTTGTATTATTTGTGTCCCATTAGCTCTTCTGTGTCGACATTGTTTTCTTGCTGAAGATTTGAGTTTATGTGAATAAAGAACACAGCTGACTTAGATTTAATATATCCTGCATATAATTTCATGCAAACTATTAATTACCTTTGCAGAGTAATACGTTTTGTTTAACAATTATTTGATTGTGGCTATGGCCACCTTTTTTAGAATTCTACAGGGCTAACAAATATGAATCCTGTCAATAATTGTTTCACGGGACTATTTTAAATAAATAATGTTAAAAACATGCCCATACAATGTATATAAACTAAAAATATATTAATAAACAACACCGCATTTGAATCATTTTGCAATTTCACCAACTGGCAACCACAGTTAAATAGCTTTCACAATAATCAAAAAGCAAGTACTGCACCATAATATCATAATGTTCCTTTTATTCCAAACAAACTATTTGGATGGCTGGCCTAATTGGGTCCATCATATTAAAAGGATTTGTGGGAGAGGATGGATTTCACAATCTACCTTGTGAAATGAGAACAAAGTTGAGTTATCAATGGGCCTGAACATATCAACAAGGCTAACCACAAGAGGAAAGAGGACCAAAACAGAAATGGCAACAACTAGATTACGCCCTGTAGCTACTCTAAATTAGTCACACACAAAAGTAATGGTCATAGGCATGTACTGTATTACACACTAGGGGTTACCTGACAAAATATTACAGCCAGGGCACTCAAAGTCTGTAACCTCTACAATTATAAAAAGTTATAGAAACCAAGTTAAAACTCTTGATGTTGTCTCTATTAATATGTTGTGCAAGATGAACCTGCCATCGAAATAATTCCAGTGTGGGTTGATGTGGTTTTACATTTAGCTATATTAGAAAATATAATGATTTTCTGGCCCAAAGAAAATTAAAAGGAACACGCAAACCAACATCATATAATTTAAACGATAAAAAGTATGCTACTCAGGTAGTAATTATAATGAGGGAGCCAATAATGCTGCACGCTATAGATTTTTTACAAAAATGCATATGTTTCTATAAATTAGTTATATAAATTATAGTTTATCATTTCTAAAGACAATTCAAATTACACAACGTCTCGGAGTGTGAATGATGATTAGAGATTTGTATTGATGGCCAGACATTTTGGCCAGAAGGTTAAATGTAACTTTTGTAATTAAAATTTGTAATAACTGAAGTTATGTTCTAAGATATCACCCAAGTACACAAAACAAAACACACCTACTTGAATTGCTTCATTGCCTAGGCGGTAACTATGGTGTTTAGAGGCTTATTGATGTGTCTAATTTGCCATCTTACAGAAAACATACAAAAAAACACCCAATATTACTAAGTATATGAACCTCGTTCAGAACTGTGATTGGCTGAAAGACAGTATATATACTGGAATGAACGTAAGCCTTGTATTAATGACAACTTCCTTGTACTATTCATAAGGAACTGGATAAGTTGGGGCGGTAATAGATTTAGCAAGGTTTTAACAAACTTGATATATAACAACGGTAAAAATAATGATTATACTTTATATATGTGTATATATATTGTATGTATTATGATATATTGAATTGTGTCCTCTTTCAGATGCAGAAGTCAGGAATGAAGATGTTTGTCACTGTTACCTTAATTATGCTCATCTCAAGCACTTTGGTAAGCTAACTACAGTATCTGAGCTATATTGTAATCTAAAATATACACTACACTAGAACTTGAAGCAAATAACTGCAGTGACCATTTGAAATCACTTACATTTTGCAGGCCCACCCTCCCCATATCATCGAGAAACGCTCCAGTGAAGAGGTATATAAAATGGACACATAACACAAGTATATTGTTTTACAAATTGATATTGTTATTCATGCATGGTTTTACAGTGTTCCCCCCTCTTTCTCTCGCTCTCTCTCTCTCTCTCTCTCTCATTCTCTCTCTCTTATAGAGAGGCATGGGTAGAATGAATGTCATGGGAGGAGGAATGAGAGTCATGGCAGACTACTATCAAATGCTCGCCTTCCTCCAGATGATGCAGGCCCTGGCTCCAGCCCCCGCTCCTGCTCCTGCTCCCGCTCCTGCCCCTGCTCCTGGTAGATAGAGTGAACTGTGACGTAGTAATGAACTGTGATACTATCGTTTTTGGTTTGATAAAAAATACAAAAAAACATTAGCATGCACATTAGTTGTCATTGTGTTAGTTATTCTTGCCTGTGGGGTGTTTGTATCTGGTTTAATTACAGAGTTATACTAAAGTAACTTTCTTTTAATTTGACTTTCTTTAACTCAATAATTTAATTGAGTTTTTTTACAGCTTGATAGAGTGAAATATGATGTGAAGAAATGAAATGTAAAACTATCGTGTTTGGTTTGATGTGAATACAATAAAGTAATGCATGCACATTATTGTCCGGTTGTGTTTGTATCTGTTCTGCAATCGAAGATGTTTGGTTTAGTATTATACCCAAGCTTCTATAAAACATATAGCCTAACAATTGCTGGTGGGTTACTGATGCAATGTTTGTTTCTGGAAGTTGATTTCATTTTACAATGCTATGCTTAATTTGAGTTATGTAGTTACAGAGGGGGGGAAAGTCAGCTGAATTTAACAAAGAATATCTCAGCTTTACTGGATTCTTGAATTGCATAATAATAATAATATAATATGTATTAATAATAATAATAATAATAATAATAATAAAACAATAATATAAATAATACTACTAATAAAGTATATGTAAATAATACAATAATAAAATAGTAATAATAACATTCATATCAGATATGACTATATGCATGGCAACAAGAAAGTATCCTCGCAGTACATTGCTGAAAAAGACACACATCTGGGATACAGTGTTTTATTAAATATTTATTAATTTTCAAACAATATGCACAAATTTGATTTCAAGGTGGGACAAAACAAATTGTTCTTGTGATGTCCCTCGGGTCAAAATGATCCAATCACTAGCTCTTTGTGGCAGATACTGTAGAAGGCGCTAAACCTAATTCTACTGCTTACATACACATATGACAAGGTGTGTTAAATGGCACAAAAAACAAACAAATACATAAAGAAATAATTAATAAATTAATAAATAGACACAGCAATGCCAATTAAAAAACATACAAAATCATACACAATCAGATGGAGTCGCCGGGAGACCAAATACAATATTTTTAAGATTATCATGAGGGTTAAAATGTTTAGTTTGTAATCATAAATAAAGCTCCTGGAGTGGACATTTGAAGTTCCAACTGCACTAATTCACATATTCCCAAACCTAACTGATAATCACACAGTGAAACTGTATATTTGGTAAATGATGTCTTGACATTAATTTCTAATGTCACGGCCACCTATAGGGTGCTAGTATTCATATTAATTCATTTTGTGTATGATTTGTGTGTCTTTCAATTGTCATTGCTGAGTGTATTTATTTCTTTATTAATTATTTCTTTATGTATTTGTGTGGTTTTATGTGCCGTTTAACCCTCCTGTTGTCCGCGGGTTTCAAACTCACACCTTGTTGTGCCAGCAGTGCACATCATATGTCTGTGTAAGCTGTAGAATTAGGCTTAGTGCCTTCTATTTGCCACAAAGAGCTAGTGATTTGGGTCATTCTGACTGAGAGGACATCACGGGTTAAGCAGCTGTGAGCACTTATTAAAAGTTACTTATGATTACCTGAGATTGTTTTGAAATGTATAATATGGATGTAATATTATGAAATCTTTCCACTATTTTGAAAGAGGTGTCTAATAACCACATCCACATAGCAGGTATAAGCACGCATAGTTCTATATTTTCTGGATTATACCTGAGACCATCTACTACAGACTGTATTTTACTCAAATTGAAATGAACAGTGATACAATTTTGATAGCCAATAGAGAAAATACAACATGATACAAAGTCATCTTACCTTGGTCAGTATTACCAAATTACCAAAGGGTGTTGTTATTGACATGGTATTAAGTGTAATTATGATTGCAAGTCCAAACACATAGTAGCTAAAGCAGATAACAAAACATGCATCACTTAACACAAAAACATCCTGTTTATGTACTGGTGTTTCATATTTAATAATATTTTAATTGAATGGTTCTGGAACATAATTAAAGTTTACATAGTTGAAATGTTAGACAAGAAAAATTTACATTACATAACCACATCATGTTATCAATCATCTTATTGGCATAAAGCATTATTGCCAACAGCTCTCCCCGTATTAGCAAACTGTCAATTGCAATGTAATACGCATAGAACGTGGGTTGTAGTTGCCACATGCTCTCTTGTGTTGCTTAATATTTTAGATATAAAGGTCTGTGAGTGCTCAAGCAGCACAAAGGCACAATCACATCGTACAGGTATGTGTTTGACAACAGTGAGAACTGGAGTCAAATTTAAGGTACATTTTAGGACATTAATAAAATGTACTTATGTTGCAGGTCCCTGATCAGTCATGGAGATCCTGTGCCTTGTGACCTTGCTCTTGTCAGCTGTACCAGCAAGTGTGAGTATAACCCTCATCACAAAACCGCATAGCTATGTTAAACTGTTTTTTAATTGTCTTGTTTAACTGGCAACTAATTGATTTTCTCCAGTCAGATAATGACAAGTGGAAGAAGAGTAAATCTAACACATATCAGGTAGTGCAAAGTAGACAAAGCAATGGCACATTTATAAGGTACTTCTTTGAGATTCAAAGTGTGTTTTTATATATATATTTAAGCCCCAGGAACCATATTATCCATCATATAATCCATCATATTGGCAACCTTCTCGAGGATTTCTTCCGCAATGGTTGGAGGCCATACCTTTGGGAGGACCTGAGACTGACCTAGGAGAGGAGGATGGCAGTGGTGCCCCTCCCCAAAATCTTAAGAAAGAGGACAAAATGGTATTTTATTTCTCAATATAATTTTGGCATATTTTTATATATAAAGATATTAGATATATTGACTGTTTTACTTAATACATTTAAACTAAATTGTACAAGGTAAAGAAAAAATCTAATGTAAAATGTCAAATTAATTAAACTCATATGACACCTCATGCATATGTCAGTTAAATAAATACAGCTGTTTCTCTTCTGCTTTAATTGTTGAATGTTAACAGGACAACAAGTTAGTTATGCCACTTTAACTCCGTTAAAAGTAATATTTAACATTATTTGATTTATTTTACAATGTAGATATGACTGTACTCTGAATGGGTTTATAGAACAAGACTGCTTTACAGGGAGACGGGGAGCATCCATCACGGAGGAAGGATACCAACGGCACTGAATCGGCTGAGTCTCCTGAGCGTAGAGGTATGGCCAATGAGACTAAAGTCCACCCTGGGAGGAAGCACTTCCAGGGGCCTGCAGCTCAGAGGGGAGGTTCTAGAGGCCGCCCAGGTGGCAGGCCTCACGGAAGGGTAAGGTCTTAATAATGAAACATATTAACATTAGAACAGCACGTTTTCAAAATGGAGATACAATAGATACTGATACACTACGGAAAAGGTTAAATCACTGTTCATAAAATTCAGTGTTGCCCAGCCTCTCACTGTCAGGAAGGGAGACCAAATGGTATTTTCTTTCTCAACATCAGTTTGGGATCCTTTTTGTATGTAAATAAATGAGATACATTGACTACAAGATTGCTTCTACTTAATTTGCACACTAGATTTGAACCTGTACAGCTAAAGTCACATACTGTACATTCAACTCCTATGACACCACATGGCTATTCAATAAATAAATATTGGGTTATTCAGTTGAATGTAACAGTTAAGACAACAAGCTTGTTCAGTTGTCTTAACTAAGTAATAATATACTTTACCATTAGTATTTTATTTTGTATAGACTAGATTTAATCATGTACAGCTAATGTAAAATGTCAAATTAATTAAACTCATATGACACCTCATGCATATGTCAGTTAAATAAATACAGCTGTTTCTCTTCTGCTTTTATTGCTGAATGTTAACAGGACAACAACTTAGCTATGCCACCTTAACCCTTGTAATGTACTCAGAAATCTAGTTTTTGGCCACACGGCGGCGCCATCTGATTGTGTATGATTTATGTGT
>JAODUG010002050.1:0-11508 GCA_027564795.1 Aphredoderus sayanus | reverse complement strand
GGTTTAGCGCCTTCTATCTGCCACAAAAGCTAGTGATTTGGGTCATTCTGACCCGGAGTACATTACAAGGGTTAAAGTAGAAGTATAATTCAGAAAACAATACAATCAACTGCTTAGAGCACCCAATAATAAATTATAGGGGGGACAGCATAGGCTAAATAAGCATGCTCGCCATGAAATGAGAGCCAGAGAGGTGTTCAGAGCCATTTAGAGAATCTAATTAGAGAACCTTCAGATAGGAGTGACTCCCCACCAGCTGTTGGCAGTCACTCCCTCCCTCAGCAATGCACACGAGACACCGTGAATATACTGTGTAGTGTGTAATCCTGAGTGACAGCAAGAGAACTATGTAATGTATCTGTGCCTACTGTAGGTACAGTACTTCTATGACGTGTGTGTGTGTGTGTGTGTACAGTATGTGCTTGACTTTATACTGTAAACTTGCAGATGCATGTGTGCGTCCACATCTGCACCGTTAGAGCAATTAATGAGTCGTGCAGATGAGTTGTGGTCTGCAGTATGCCCCTAAAGATGGGTGATTACATTTCTGTTGATGGCACAGATGTGCCGATAACCACGCTAATTAAATATGCTTTCTGTTAACAGTCACCGTGACAGGAAGCATTTGCAGAAATATCCATTCACGCAATACAATTGCAAAGAGGGCATGTGCACAGTATATGTGACGCACGCCAACATACACTAACGCAATGTAAAACTAAATTGATGACTGCTCGTTTTTGGCAAATACGTTATTTTATCTTCAAAAACTATTCAAACTCATGTTGATACAGTTATATGAAAGAAGTGGCAACAGTGGTGGTGGTGGCTAATGCATATATAACCACCTGTATTTAGGGAACATTTGCACATAAAGCAGGAGCTGTATCAGCTGGGGCTTCAGCTACTTTCCTCAGTGGCGTGTAGCTTTCTGTCTTGATCAAAGCCGTAGCTTGGCTGTACCGAAACTGAGGTACTATAAATCGAAAGCTTGTAGTTACAATTTCAAAGCAGGTTCACCAAAACTGATGCTGCTGTTTGAAGGCAAATGTCTCACTGCATGTGTTACACTGGTGTAATTTTATTGCAAATGTCACACCTAGACACCGGATTAGAAGAACTATATCAGTCCAAATGAAAAGGGTTTCATTTTCATTATATTATCTCAACCACCCCATATAGCACCCAGATGTGTATAGCAACAAGTTGACATGAATAATAACCAATACTGCTGCCGTCACTGTATGGCACTGTATCTCTGCTTCCTCTTCTTGGAACCTGTGAAGCTTTGCTCACTTTATCTAATTCACCCCCCCAACATTACTAATCAATCCCAGAGAGTCAGTCATGCCTCTTGAAGCCATTGAACCTACTGTGACCCCAGCAGGCACATGATTGACGAGTGGTTCAATCAGAACTGAGCATGAACCAACTAGAACAATGTCCTCTGACACACACCACCTATAGTTGTACCACAAGACTAATTCAAACTGTTGCTGCCGGCTGACCCAAAAAAGGTTCATTAGCAGGATCAAGACAGTGTCTATTGTGTTTGGAGATGTATGTAGTACATGTGAAGAGAAGATAAGAGTACACTAGAACATACAGAGACTGGCAGAGATAACAAAGAAGAAGATCAGGCAATATGACAGTGTTGTGATTTAAATGTTGCCAGGGTGTCACAAAGATGTGAGAGTGGGTTTATAGAGGCAACAATAGCGAACATATCTTCCGGAATACACCAGAACGAACCCCCCATTCCCCCAAAACACACAAACACACCACACACACACCTCCGAAACACTTCCGTATCCAACCACTACATCGTACAGAAGGTCGTACAGACAAAAGAATAAATAGAGAGCATTGCTGGATAGGTAAAGGCAAGGTAGTGCAGCAGGATTTATGGACGGATGGATTGAGGGATGTTTGGGTGGCTCGCACAGATGGATGTCCTGTAGGAGAGATGTAGGATCCGATCTGGGGCTTTGTAATGAGCTGCCTTCTCAATCTCTAGCAGCCAGGTGCCATTGATCAACCCTGATGTTTTAATTAGTTGCTGTGAAAACAAATTACCCAGCACTCCAGGGGACAGAACACACTGAGGCTAGTCTCTCGGGCCTGACACTGTAATCACACGGGGTCCCTCATGAGATGTGCCGAGCCCCTGCTCCACTGAGCATGCTCAGACTGCATGATATCATATAAAGGCAGCCCAGTTCTGACACCGGTCTCAACACCACACACACATACACGCAGTGTCACATTAATCCTGTAATGTTTTATTCATTTGACTGATATTTAATCACAAAGAGAGATTAGGAATCTCCTGTGACATGATAATATAAGATTAGGTCATGTCTGAGACATGCCATGATAACCCTGTCAAAGAAAACAGCATGCTGTTTTATTATTGTTGGCTCGCTCCCATGTAACTGCTACAATTAGAGCTTCTCTCATCAGATAACTAAAGAAGGTATTAAGGAATGTAAAATAAACTGACCTGGACTACAAACTGGGATTATGGGTTGATAAATACATTGACCTGGGCTAGAAACTGGGATTAAACTGTATACATTGAACTGTGTTGGACTATAGAAACTGGAATTAAAAAAATGAACTAGATGGGATTATGGGTTGAAAAACAGAAAAACAGAAATCAACCTGGTTTCAGGTTTTGTACTGTATATGCAAACAGGGATCAAGGTCCGAACAGGTAAACTGGACTGGACCTGTAGATATTTGTGTGTTGACTTGTGTATTGATATTGTCGTATATTGGCAGTTTCCATCTGTTTTCTTTTAGCAGGATGAATGTGTCCACCGCAAATTTCCTCTGGGAGCATGAAGTCTGTCTTATCGCTCCTCTTACCTTACGTAGTTATTGAAAATGTGAATTACACATTCCCAGGTGTGTGTGTGTGTCTATTTGATATTACAGGTGAGATACTGTAGTACTGACAGGGTAAAGGTGGGCTATCTTCTGCTTTGTTATGCTGCAGTTTTATCACTTTCTTCATCACATCTCTGGTATATGCTCTGTTTATTATTGCTCCTGTGTTTTGTTTGATAGGGTTCATGAAAGAGCCACACCATGCAATAATAGGGAATAAAAGCTGTTTTATTGAGTTTTAGTATAAGACATATAGTAAACATTATACTGCATACTGTGTACTAATAATATACTATTTGCAAATAGTAATACTAATAATATTAATACAATATTAGTAGAATAATATAGAATGTAGTAACAGTAAAATCAGTAATAGAATATACTACTGTACAGTGTATAGAATTTTGCAGCTTGTTAAAAGTGCATTTTCGAGGCACCCCAGGGAGAAAAAGAGTGCACTTTCTCATTAGCATTAGCTTGTCAATGGATAATATACTGCATGCAATCTGTCTGGTGAAGTGCCCATGGCCCTTACACCATGCACTCTGACCTCTGAATGTTAGCAAGTGAAAAGACAGATGTGCCTTGTCTCTAGGAATCACCAGGGAGGGAGCCTTAACGCCATTACATAATGAACTTTTGACTGGTTGCAGAGCTGATAGCCTTGCCAATGATCTAAATGAAAGCCATTCCGCTTCTTAGAAGTACATTATGTAATGCATGTCCAATTAAAGCACACGTGTGATGTAATATTGATTTGTATCATAGTAATGCGGTAATGCACCTTCCAGAAATCTCCGAGCGTTATAACTCAATAAGATTTTGCAATTTTCAGAAAGCAGCAACACAATAAATTTTTCGCTTGCTCTGCCTTATCGCAGGTTAACATGCAGGTTAATGTACAGAATAAGTACATTGTAAAATAACGCTTAACGTATTCCATTAATGTAATGCAGTGTGTGTGTGTGTGTGTGTGTGTGCGTGTGTGTGGTGGATGGGTCACACACTGTCTCATACATAACCTCTTATCTGGGGAAGAGAAGGCACGCACCATCACTCCTCCACTACTGAATATTTATTTTGGAATGCAGCTTTGCTATCAAGGTCAAGCAGCCTGGCTTTACCTTCACAGTGTAGTCATTTACCTCCCGAGAGAGAGAGAGAGAGAGAGAGTGAGGGAGAGAGAGAGAGAGAGAGTGAGGGAGAGAGAGAGAGTGAGAGTGAGGGAGGGAGAGAGAGTGAGGGAGAGAGAGAGAGAGTGAGAGAGAGAGAGAAAGACAAAACAGTGAAGGAAAGAGAGGATGACTAAGAAAGTGGCAAAAAACTGGAGTAACTTTTCAAGGTGTGTGTGTTTGTGTGTGTGTGTGTGTGTGTGTGTGTGTGTGTGTCTGTTGCCATCTCGCAGGGCGCCCTGGGCTGAGAAGATGAAGGCGGGGGGGGAACAAAAGTCAAGAGCAGAACTTTGTTGTTGTTGCCGGGGGACTGTGAGCCGAGAGCACTGGTCTGCTCCTCTGCTCACAATGCACCTCAGGTTTCTGTTTTTATCCTATCTCTTGTTACTTGTTTACCTATTGCTGTCACACATCACACCCACAGACACACACCATGGCTAAATCCCTGGCTGTACACAGGAAACGGGTTTTGGAGCTCAGTCCGTAGACACTCCTCAGATTCGTGGGGGTTAACCCTTTATTCCAGTGTAGTCAGAATTGGAAATAAAATCAGACCTCCCACGCAAAAAAGGGACAAGAAAAATACATTTATGTTGGAATGTCAGGTAGGATTTCTCTGTCATGCTTTCAGAGATAAATAAACCTGATGTCACTGTGACATGGCTGTATACAAGGTGAACTGTTCTCTAGGAAAAAATACATTATTTTACTTTAAAACACAAACATCAGTCTGAAGAACTGTGGAGTTCATTTTCAAAACAGCTTATGGTGTTACAAACTTTTTCTGCTTAACTGCAGCAACCTAATGTTATCATTTTATAACTTTATTTAAATAGATATCTGTCAAATGGCCAAACAATAGCTAGGTAAGCATCTTTGATTAGTAAAAATACACCATGCTATTCAGAGGACATGTATTTATCTTGGATGTAGAAAGTACACCAACTTCTTACTATGGAATGTTTCTCCTTATTAACAAAGCTAAAATAAGTGGCTGGTTGGCACTTTCTTCTCCACCTGTCATCCCCTCAACACCCCCATGTCCCTCTTCTCCTTCCATACCCTTTTCTCTTCTCAAGGACAAACTCTTAATCTAAATCTGGGAGAGAGTAGTCATTCTGTCTCTCCCTGTCTGTCTCTCTACCTGTCTCTCCCTCTGTCTTTCACTCTCTATAACGTTTACCCAACCATCTCTCTCTCTCTCTATGTTTATGCTCCCTTCATCTCACTGTTGTTTGCTCTCTCTGCATGTGTATGTGTGTGTGTGTGAGACAGTGTTTCATTATGCTAGCCTCTGCCTGTGGTGTGCAGTCAGGATAGCTGTTCTTAGAGCAGAACTGCGCACAGTGCATGCTAATCCACCCTGAGATGGACCAATACAGGAGGGGGGAGGCGAGCGAGAGGGGCCGGGGATAGCAAGGGAGAGAGGGAGAGAGAGAGAGAGAGAGAGAGAGAGAGAGAGAGAGAGAGAGAGAGAGAGATAGAAGCAGGTTAGAAAAGACAGAGGAACAACACAGCGTAGTTTCCTGCAATCTCTCTGCAATACTTCACTACAAATGCACCACTCCTTTGTAGCTTGATGGAAGTGGCATGAAAGTTTAAAAAAGATGTGAGCAGGCCTGATACGAGGGCTTATGGATGACAAGAACGCTGTTTTCTTGTATAGACACCCGATCAAAGCAGATTTAAGTCTGCAGTCAGTCATACGCTGAGCGCAGCGGGAAATACAGTATCAAGCAGTATGTCAGTCTCTCAGCAAGGTCAAGAGAATTCAACAGGATTCCAAATGTTTTCAGACTTGGTCCCTTTGGTTATTCCAAAGAGTGTGGTGCATTTAGTCAGGTTAAAAAAAACACCTTGTTCAGATTTATCTGTACAGTCCCAGGTCCAAGCCATTCTAGTTTATCAGTTCAGTGCTTAATCTTAGTTTCAGTTTCTTCAACCCCAGTAAACCCATGTACACAAACAGACACACACACACACAAACACACACACACACACACACACACACACACACACACACACACACACACACACAGGTGTTTTGAGATCCAATATTTTGCTTGTTTGAAAAGGGGCAGATATACTGAAGCCAGCAATCTGCATAACTAAGGAGTTAGCTGTTTCAAGTTAAGTTCAACATAATGGTGTTCTCCTTTAGTCCCGAGAAGAGGTCTAACCAGCCAAAACAACCTAGGTGTTCCCTAGTTACCATAATTAGACAAGAAGATAAATTATAAAAACATCCAACTCAACAGAGGGAGGATTCATATGGCCATGGCATGAAGACAGCACCAAGTTCATTATATCAGTGAACACAGACAGACAGTGAAGAGAACAGATAATAGTCTCTTGTGCTAATGCGAAGTGAAGTTTCCTTGAAGCAGTCTGCTGCCATCTTGCCCCATGTAGCAGGAAATTTGTAGTCCCCGACGCTTTGTGTGTCTGCACACTGAAGCATGGTGATACAAGCCGACAGCTCTGCCTGCTTCTGACACTGCTCTGCCGTGACAATAACGGCTAGATTAAAGTAGGCTTTGAGAACATGTACCCAAAACAGCAAAAAGTGCATTACTTTAAAATTCAATTCAACATAGTATACTGTAAATACTGCTGTGCGCTAATCTGGTATAGCGGACACAGTAACTGCTTAATCCACTGTATTCAATTGCATCTTCTGCAAGCTACAGTACTCACTAGAACAGCTGAAGCATGCATTGTATTGGGACTTTTCACTTCACTGTCAGTTGCTGTTTACATTTAAAAACACAATGCACACAATATACTGTACGCCATACATTACTTTCTTCACTAAATAAAACAAATTGTTAATTCACTTGTTTCATACATCACACATCTGCACAATGGTGTACTGGAACCATTAAAGGTGAAAAGAAAAACATATAGTTTGAGAAGGGTGGTAATGTTTAGAGATACAAGTCATAAATCTGTGAGAAACAGGTATCCCTTGTGATGTCCTTAAAAATATCGTATTTGGCCACCCGGCGGCGCCATCTGATTGTGTATGATTATGTGTGTTTTTTAATTGTAATTGCTGTGTATTTTTTATTTATTAATTATTTCTTTATGTATTTGTATTGCTTTTTTGTGTCTTTTAACCCTCTTGTTGTCCTCTGGTTTCAAAGTCACATCTTGTTGTGTCAGCAGTGCACATCGTATGACTGTGTAAGCTGTAGAATTAGGTTTAGCGCCTTCTGTCTGCCACAAAGATCTAGTGATTTAGGTCATTTTGACACTGAGGACATCACAAGGGATATTCTCAGATCATATAGTCCTAAATGAGAGACATAAAAAGATACTTGGATGAGGTGATATCATTTGTGCATAAGGAACTACAATGCAAGGAACAGATACAAGCATATTGCTGGTTGCTGGATCTATCGGCAATTCAAATGGTTTTTGAGGTACAACAGGACAAAATTGGATACGGCAGATCAAATTAATTGACCATCAAGGTGCGTACCTTCAATGAGTGCAGCATTTTAGATGTGGGCAATGTCTATTTAATGTCCAGACGCTTATGATAATGATGAACCACAAGTATTTCCAATGGCTAAATCCAAATGAAAATTATAACTTGATTTGGTCATCCAATGCAGGCATAATGCACAGCAAAGCGGCTGTGCAACCTTGCAAATTGAAGTGATGTGGTACCTAAAGTTTAATTTTTTCTCAGAAATGCATGATTTATATTTTTTGGAATATCAGAATTCTAGAAATTTGAATTAGAATCAGTTTTTACTCTCAAATTAAACATTTTATTTTTGGAATATTACAACAGGGCCATTTTGGGTTTTACAGTACATCTACAATGGCCAAAATGTCTAGTAAGACAGAATATAGTCTATTCTCCACACACACATATATATAGTTGTACAGTTAAAGCGAGATGGGGGAGATAAATAGCTGTTAGTAGATAAACACATAGATATGTGACATTAGCATATTCTTTCTGGACCTCCTGTTTTTTTGTGTTTTTTTGCCCTCTCTCCTGGCAAGATAGTGCAGAATGACACTGTCTGCCTGTCAATCAGTCTGTTTGACTGACTGACGGGCAGTCCATAGTCTGTATTAGGTATAAACAGCATTGACTGATAATGTTCATTCTTCTTGGATATGTACAGTTATGGACAACTGCTGAGGCTAAATCACTTTGTAATCAGTGAACCAATGATCTGAAGCTATACTAAGCTTATAAACTCCATTTAGTTTCAATGCTGTCTGGTCAATCAGCCTCAGCTGTTTGATGTCAAACCAGTAACGAATGAAATCAGTCCTTGTGTAAGCACTTTATTGGTCAAACGTTATGTAAATGCAATCACGCACTCACTTGTCCTCTCCCTGCCCACGGTAGGACACATATCACAGCACACACGCTTCTTTGGTGAGATGGCTTGTGTCAGCAGGGGCCATGTGCAGGATCAGCCATTATGCTTCTGTGCCCCTGGAGCTGGGGGTGAGTGTTACGTGCCTTGCTCAATGACATAATGGTAGCGGTAGTGAATTTAGACTTAAATTTGGATTTTATTACATTTGGAAAGATTTATGAAAGATTTACAGAAAAGAATTTATGAATTCTTTAGGGAACCGTTTATGTTACACATAAACAATAACAACCACTGCTTATTATAAAACCATAGATTTATTAAAACACTCAAAAGAGATTAAACATGGCATGCATAATAATGTTTATACTGGGAGTAAATGTTGCATAATAATGATTATATCCTAGCTAAGGACATAGAAACAACATATTCACGTGAGATCCTCTGATAAAACATAAAAATGCACAATAAAGGATTGAACCCTTCATCAACCTTTATAAATAGATAACATTTGAACAGTGTGAAGTGGTCTGGCTCCAGCTGTCTACACTGAACGCATCTGACGATTGCTAAACAACTAACCTAGCCTAGCCTTAGCTTAGCCTAGTTTAGCTAGTTTCTAGCCTAGCCTTCTAACCTAGCCTATGCTTCCTTCTTCTAGCCTATGTTAGCTTTAGCCGCGTGGCTGTTTCCTAACAGGGCAGAGATAGAGATAGGTGGAATGGAGGAGGGAATAGTCACCGGCTTTGCATAACACGAGACACGCCTCCTTTTCTGACGTGGTGCCAAAGGGATGGGTCAGTCGGTCTGCTGTCACTGGTTGGACATCCGGGCTGTGATGTGATGAAGTTATCCTTGTCATATCATAGGTATACACAAATAGTTAAACCGCAATCTAAAACATACCATACATTTTGTATTATTGTAAACACACGTTAATGTCTTTATTAGGGTGAAGGTAAAGTTTAGGGTTCTTCTGACTGTTAAGAAGGTTGTCAGTGGTTATTTTATAGGTCATAAAACTGCACAGGCCTGCATGTGTATCTCTCCAGTATGTGCAGGAAAGGAGAAATGCATTGTTCAATGCTCAAAATGTATTAGAGAATGAAATTGTTTAATGCGTGTGACCAAAGATCATCTAAACCAGTGGTCCTCAACCCTGCTCCAACCCACCTGATTCAAATGGATGGGCTGTTATCAGGCTTCTGCAGCGACGGATAACAAGCCATTCATGTGAGTCAGGTGTTTTGGACCAGGAAGACATCTAAAACATGCAGGACAGTGGGCCTCCAGGACAAGGGTTGAAAGCCACTGATCAAAACCATCCTCTAGCGCTGGGTGTTGTTCCTGGTGGTATCATTGTACAACGTCATTGGATATTGCGTGGTTATCTTTGGTTCTCAGTGCAGGGGTTCTAACACACTATACCAGTCTTTGGAATAGTGTGTCAGAATGGTACATGGGTTATATTAGAAAAATTGCCTTATGAATGTTACATTTGTTTATCCATATTATACAAGAAGTGTAAATGAAAATGTAATGACTAAGCAGTAGGTATCTAGTATCTCAATCAGTCAAATTTGCAGCCATATATTTATATATATGAAAAAAGATCCACATTGTTACTTTAAATGAATTAGATGTTGACCTTTATTCATTTTCAAAATATCAGCTTTTACAGACTGTGTCCCAAAAGCACACAAAGGACAGGATGTTTACTGTGAACAAACACTGAGATAATTTTAGCGTTAGTCATTTCCGTGCTGGTTGGAAACAACCCGAATCTGACAACAGAGAAGAGAAAACATGTTAAAATTAACAAGTTAAATATAAATTAACAAAGAAAAACAAAGCAATGAAGATAAGAAATTCACAAATAAATTACAGAAAAGACTACAAACTTTATCATGATGGATATTTGATCCATTGCATAGTCTGCTTCTGTCTTGACATTCAGTGTCCAGAACATTTGTTTTTTGACCTCATTTTCACAGCACTTATTGTTGCTAGGTTACAAAAGATGTCTTCTAGGACTTCAGCGTTACTTCGTTGTGAAGATCCAACCTATACTTGTTTTTATGGTTTCCATAATGACCGTGCAAATAGCGACATTATGGAGGGCAAAAATATTGAGTTCCATTAACTTTGTATTGCTTGAAGATGTTTCCTCATCACTTTCATCTGATAACAAAAACTCAGGAGATAAGTAGTTTGCGATCCGCGATCGAGGCTTCAGCAGGAAGAAGGATAAAACTGTATGATCCAGACAAATATGCCTTAAATGTGGTGATTGGTTAACATAGGGTTCTAAAATAATCCATCAACATGGTGAATTCTAATGTTTTTTTGTATTTGAGGGTGGCGGCAAAAGGGAGTCAATCCCCATAGACCCCACGGTTAAAATGTCCAACTGTACAGCAACAATAAACATGTTTACAGCCTGGATTAAAAATAATTTTGGGTGAATTGTTATATAACTCATAACAGTGCTGAACTTAATAGGGTTTGTATTGAAAACAGACCATAATGTGATGTATATGCTATGCAGTACACATGCCAACATTACCATATCCAAGAGTTCCTCAGGCCCACTCAACACATGTCTAATTGGATGTTCAAATACATACAGTATGTATTTGTCTACAGTATTTTGCCTAATGCTA
The DNA here is from genome assembly GCA_027564795.1 of Aphredoderus sayanus. Taxonomy (NCBI): domain Eukaryota; kingdom Metazoa; phylum Chordata; class Actinopteri; order Percopsiformes; family Aphredoderidae; genus Aphredoderus; species Aphredoderus sayanus. The sequence goes on along the minus strand of JAODUG010002050.1, from coordinate 435 downwards.
TTCTGTTATGTACCTTCTGTGACAGGTTTTGGGGGGAAGGTGGGGTGGGTTCTGGAACTCAATAGGGTTCAAATATCAACAATCTGTCTCCAGCATCCCAGACTACATCTTTAATACATTTCCTGACTGACGCTTTAACTGGGAAGGGTTTGTACATTGGAGGGTCCAGTTAATCAGTTAGGGTGTGTGTGTGTGTGTGTGTGTGTTTGCGAGCCCTTGTGCACATAAATGTTTTATTTCCATTATAATAAAAGAAAGTGTAATGGTTAGGATATTAAGCCATTGTTTTTCAGCAGCATCACATCTGTGTATGTGTGTATGTGTGTGTGTGTGTGTGTGTGTGCGTGCGTGTGTGTGTGTGTGTGCGTGCATCTGTGTGTGCGTGCGCGTATGTGTGTGAGTGCATGTATGTATGTGTGTGGGTGGGTGCATGTA
>JAODUG010002039.1:0-11509 GCA_027564795.1 Aphredoderus sayanus | reverse complement strand
ACGTGTGCCACTGGCATTCACAATGTTTTCACAATGGAGAGTTGTGGGGCTGAACAACTGTGGCTGGCTGTGCATCCTCCTCTGTGCCAGTTGGTGCTGTACCTGAACGCTTTCATACAACACTCATGCTGTCTTTAGAACATCCCATACTTACTACAAGTGCTCTGCAAATGTGTGGGTGGCTGTAGGGGGGAGGGGCAGAGGACAGTGTGAGTCTGAGGCAGCTATTGGGTTGGGGGCAGAGAAGAATGCAAGCCACTCAACAGCGTGGGAGGGGCGTGCAGAGTTTGAAACCAACAGTGTGTAATGCAAAGTGGTAGTGATGAAGGTGTACAGTAACCCTATGATGATCCTGACCCTCTCCCTTGTCTATGTGTGTCTCAGAGTGCCGCGATGGAGGAAACGGTCATATGGGAACAGCACACCGTGACTCTTCACAGGGTGAGTGTTTACGCCATGAAACCCACTCTGCCCCTTCTTCCTTTTCTTTCTTCCCCTCTTGGTCTGCTTCGCTCTCTCTTCCATCCCAGACTAGCAATCTGTCCCGGGAGCCTCTGTCTACTTTGGGTGTGTTTGTGTGTGTGTGTGTGTGTGTGTGTGCGTGCGTGTGTGTGTGTGTGTGTGTGTGTTCGTGATGGGAGGACCAGCTGCAGAAACGGCAGGATGTGTGATGCTGAAACAATAGCCAGGGAGCCCAGATGGCCGGGAGCAAGACAAAAATCAGCATCCACTTCCTCTCTTCTTCCCTCTGTTTGCTTCCTGTGGGTAGCCCGCTCACTTCCTCTGCACAACTCCAGGAAAAAAGAAAGACTTTTGTTGACTTTCTGCTGTCTGCTGTAAAGAGGGATGGGCATTTTGAGGCATTTTGTACTCAAGAACAAACATTATGACACTTCTCTGAACTGTTTATTTAATGATTTGCTTTTTTTATTTTTCAGTAAGATTATTAGCTGCTGCTTAATAGAAGTTAAACCTTAGCCTACAACAGAAAAACAATATACCTTTTTCACACTTCGTGAATCGTCACACTATCGTCATAACAGGGTTAGAAACAGTAGCAGCACGGTAAGTAGTAAACACATGGTAACTGTCCTCTTTTTCTAAATATAAACATCCCTACCCTTGCTTTCCACCAATTTTCAAACAATCGCAAACCTCAGAAGGTTTGTGTAGTCAAGATTAGATGTGACGAGGGTCCTATATTTGAAAGGAGGACCTTTGTGAACATTTCCATCTCGACGATTAGGCTCTAATCAATCAGAATCACGTACTGGCAAATGAAACTTGCAAGCAAAAATACTGTCTGTTAATACAATAATTTTGTCACAGCAGTTTTTAAAAAGGTATGTTTGGATTATACCTTTATAAGTATTTAGAAAAAATATACATATTGCCAGACTTCCAATAATTTATATTGTCTGCTGTTTAAAGCCCTGTTATGACTATTTCTGGTGCGAGGAATGTGGCGTGTGATAAGGGCTGTGTGGTGAAGATTTAACATACTGTTTGCCATAAACCATTTCTTTGTAGTTGGTGCATGACCGGTGTTTTGTAGGTGATTGTATTCATCAGCCATTCACTTCTATTGTTTCTCATAAACATTGTAACACCTACTAACTGACTCTTGTTCCCCTATCCATGTTAGACCAAACGTGGTGTCTTGATGTTGTGTTACAGGATCTCGAAGAGTACATGTCTAGACAGCTTGCTGTAATCTAATTAGCATGGGCTTTATTGAGGCGGCAGTGAAGGCCTAGAGAGAGCTGTGTGTCTCAAGCTCACTGTGTTGTTATTGTGGCTTGTAAGATTAGCCACTTGGCTATCATCACATGGCTGCTCCCCTGCTGCTTCCACAACACTGCAATGAAAATCCTTCCAGCAGTTACATATTGAGAGAGTAGCTGCTGTTGTGTTGAGGACAAGCATTTTCAAATGCTTTGCTGTCTTGTTAGACACTGCTGCATTCTTTCTTTTTCTCAGTTGTTGGAACACATCTACTTTGTACTCTCTAACAACAGTTTGTACATAAATGCAAACACTCCCCTTGTCTAAAAATGTGTTTGCCAATGTGTGTGTATGTGTCCAGGCCCCAGGGTTTGGGTTTGGCATCGCCATCTCAGGTGGACGGGACAACCCTCACTTCCAGAGCGGAGAGACGTCCATCGTGATCTCTGACGTGCTGAAAGGAGGGCCAGCGGAGAACCTACTGCAGTAAGACTCTCACCGCCGGCAATTATTCCTAGTTTACCTATTGCAAACCCCTTACAGCGAGACCAACTACTGCGGTTTGACCTAATGTCTACTACCTGTACCGTACTGTATATTGCGTGGCATTTTCCAGTGAACATTAAGCCTGAACAGACATTACAAAACAGATTTCATGAAAGAGGCGTGTGTTGAATCATTGCATTGCCTCAATCCGTGATAAAAAGTTCAGGATTGTTTAAAGGTTTAAAACGTTCAGAAATGAACGTATGTTCTTTGAATATGACCTGTACATACATACTGTTGATGCATGCATACACATTACTTTCTGGAACATCCTGGTACTGAAAGCTATCGACTCAGGCGTGACCACTTGTCTGTTGCAGGGAGAATGACCGGGTGGTGATGGTGAATGCTGTCTCTATGGACAACGTGGAGCATTCTTATGCCGTGCAGCAGCTCCGCAAGAGCGGCAAGAATGCAAAGATAGTGAGTTGTTTCTCCATGCTGTGGGTCGGACCTTGATGTAGCTTGTTCAACCTTCGACCCCTGATGCGCCTCCCAAACACAGCACATCAGGGTTAAACATGCGTGCCTCTCTACTGCTGTTTCCCAGACTATCCGTAGAAAGCGCAAGGTGCAGATCCCCGTGTCCCGGCCGGGCGACCGGGAGACCATGTCGGAGCACGAGGAGGACGACAGCGAGGAGGACGGCTTCGAGCACCGCAGCGGGCGCGGCGAGCGCAGGGACTACGGGGCGGGCGGCGGCTCGGGCGGCGGGCGGCGCCAGGACCGGGAGCGCAGCGGCAGCGGCAGCGGCAGGAGGGACGCCAGCGCCTCGCGGGAGAGGAGCGTCTCGCCGCGCTCGGACCGCCGCTCGCAGACCTCCTCCGCCCCGCCCAAGCCCGCCAAGGTCACCCTGGTCAAGTCCCGCAAGAACGAAGGTGGTGGAGCGCTCCCGTTTGCCAAGACAACACCGACCGTTGTGTGGTTAAAGGGTTAAACGCTTTAACCCTTTAACCACACAACAGTCAGACAATATGGATAAACTGTCAAAATGACCGCAACAACAATCACATAGGCCTGTATCTTGCTCAGTACCTTTTCATCGTCATGGCAACAAATGGTAAACTGTATTTTTGGCTCTGGACTCATGGATCCACTGCATCATAAGCAATCCACACACTTTTTTTTGGCTAACCATCATTTTGACAGTTTATCCTTGTTTTCTGTTTACACACGTGTGTAGATAAAAAAATTCCTTTACCTGGCATGTGAGAGCAATACATTGCATAACCATAATCCACTGTGTACTGAAATCACTTTTAAAACAGTAAATGTCTATGTGTATTCAGTCAAATATACAAAATGTTACTCTATTCTAAACATTTGAAATGTATACCTGAGCGTGATGCCTGCCTGCCTGCCTTATTTGTAGTAAAATTAGCATTTGGTAATTTGATGTGCCCTGTTAACGTCATTGTGTTGTTCATATCCACACTGCACACAGAATATGGGCTGCGGTTGGCCAGCCACATTTTTGTGAAGGACATCTCTCCCGAGAGCCTGGCCGCCAGGGATGGCAACATCCAGGAGGGAGACGTTGTGCTCAAGGTGAGACATTAGCTGGGGTCTTTCCATGTTCCTGTCTGCTGCCCGCCAAAAGGCTAGCGATGAGAAGCGCAGGGGAGATGAAGGATCAAAACAGGGACTGAAAGATGTTTCAGGGAGGGGGGGGCGGGGGAAGATCTAAGAAAAGGCAGCGTTGTTGACGTTGTCGTGCTGAGCATACAGTACTTTGTGTGTGTGTGTGTGTGTGTGTGTGTTTGTGCCTGCTTCTGAGAGCACCCTGCAGTGAGGTCACAGTTCATTAGCATGCCAGCCCACTGGCAAGAATGCCACGCATTCCATCATTCCTTTTGTTCTTGGCTATTTGCTCACTGAAGAGAAAAAATGCACTGTTCTTGCTCTAACAACTTTTCTCTAATGATATGCGTTTGTGTGTGCGTGTGTGTGAGTGTGCGTGTGTGTGAAATTTCTTTTTTTTTTATGTTTATTTTTTCAATTCAATTTTCCTTCTGGGTAGAGTTTTGCTGGAGACAGGCCAACCACAATTAATATTTAAACAGCAACATGTGGTTTTACAGGTGGATTACTCTCTCTGACAACACAGGTGAACATGTGTCTTATTATGATAAATGTTTGCCTTTATTTAAAACGGCACTACTATTTAATTCAATTCTACTGGTACCATTATTTACTAGCAACTGTTATTGAAATTGGAACAGGCCATGTACCTTTTATTGTTCAGCTTATGCTGTTTTTGTTATCATAATAATTAACTGATGACCTGGTCTAATTCCACCAGATCAATGGCACAGTTACAGAGAACCTGTCGCTGATCGATGCCAAGAAGCTGATTGAGAGGTCAAAGGGCAAGTTAAAGATGGTGGTGCAGCGAGACGAGCGTGCAACACTGCTCAACATTCCTGACCTGGATGACAGCATCCCATCCGCCAACAACTCAGACAGAGATGGTGAGATATATCGGTTCAACACTGCACTGTGAATAAGGCAGTTGTCGGTTGTTCGAGACAATATGTCCTCAAATTCTGTCTTTATAAAAAAGAAAAGTCAATAAAACATTGTAATGTAATTCACTCTAATTTGCAGACATCTCAGAAATCCATTCGCTGACATCAGACCATTCCAATCGATCGACTGGGCGTGGCAGTCGATCGCGCTCGCCTGACAGACCTGAAATATCGGACCAGCTTCGTCACTCACCTCAACAGTTCAGCAATGGCAGGTAAGTGGATGACGCACACACGCACACACGCACACACGCACACACACAAAGCTGAGTGCATCTACTAATCATATAATCGTCCTGACACCCAGTGGGCATAAATCAATGCTAGTGCTACACCAGATCCATATGTCTTCTTCAAACCCAAATTTGCTGAGCTGGTACCCTGCTCCACTAATGCATACATCAATAAAGACCAGGCATGAATAAACCATCATGCTACCTCTAGAGCTGTTGAGCTCCCATGATGAAAGAAGGGCAACAGAGGACAGGTCATTAATCCATCTTCAGATAGACAGGTCCATCCAGATTGCCTCCTTTTGGACTGGACACTATTTCTTCTACTGTATTTTCCAGACTATACAGTATGTCAAGCCAGAGTATTCGTTGCATAAGTAACATAATTGGCTTCGGCCTATAAGTAACATTTAAGCAAGTTTTCAATTGTCACGAGTGTATGTACCAGAGGTGTACTGTGAGGTCTGTGGCTGGCTAAGCACTCAAATGTTCAGTTAGTGCTACTGTTGTGTAACAGTGTTGGATATTGTGGGTGCGTGGTGGGAATACAAAGCTGGACCTGTGCAGGACTCTGCCACACGTTCTGGTTCGGTGCATAGAGCAGACAGGGAAAGCACAACAGAGCTTTAAGAGAAGCCCCATTCCTTCCTTCCTTGAATACAGTACCAACTGACCAGAAATGTCCATGTAATCATCTGCCTGATGTAGGTCTCCTTTTACTATTAAAGATGTACTAGAAGATACGGTAGTTGTAGTGCTAACTAACTGACCAACATGTCTACGCTCAGTGGAAAGAATTAGAACAAGGCTTTTAGAAAATGTGTACATATTTATTATGGCTGCATATCAAACTTTTTTTGTGCATCAGTTCATCATACCTCAATGCTATTAAATATACAATGGAGCTAAAGCAGAAATTTGTGGAAAGATGATAAATAAATTATGATAAAAAGGAGATATTTAGAAGACTTTTTATTGTCCTCAAATTATATGCCATTCTATGTTCTTATTTTCCTCTTATGCATCTTTTTCTACCATGTCATCAGTTGGAGACCACAGTAAGTTTCTTGGGGAAGAGGGGGTTGGGAAGAGTTGCTAGACTATGTAGTTGCTTCATAGCTTCCTGTAGCCAGTAACATAGTGTAGATGGCACGGGAAGAATTCCCTTCACATATATCATCTGTCTTCTTTCCTCCAAGTTGGTTGGAGGCATGGAGCTTGGGTTATGCCAAGCTTTCTGGGCGGGGCCTAGATACAGAAGGTTTCCAAGAGCTGTTTACAGTAGTCCTTTACTAGCCAAACATCCAGTCTATCTGACCCAGCTGTGTTAAAAGACACCATGCGTTATTTGGCAGAAATTCTCACAAAACCTTCATTAGCTCTAGTGAGATATTTTGATCAGAATTTGCTTAGACACTGTATAAACCTCTCTAGTTGTTAGCTTTGTTTAGTGTTGTGTGCTTTTGGTAGTTTACTCTTTAGGATCTGCGCTGCTTGTGTGTTGTATGTTTCTGGTGGAATACCCTCCATCACTGCCATTAATCAGATACACTGCAGTAACCATACTTGTCTCAATGCAGGTCAAAGGCAGGTGCACTGTTGCACAGATTACTCTCACTGTAAGTGGTTGCGTTCAACTGATTAACTAGCAGAATGTGCTGGAGGCCTTTTTCAGTGTATTCTTTTAGATCTTAATCCTATCCCCTTTTTATAGCTTTGTAGTAAATGTGTGTTGAAGCTCTGAGTTGAAATGGATATTGTACTGTATATCTGGAAGCGTGACAAGTCTTTGTTTTTATAGTGTTGAAGTATTGCACTTTTATTTGGATAAAATGGTATAGCCTAGATAATTCAGTGTTATTGTAATTAAACAGTTAACCTTGGTGCATTATTTTAGCTGTTATTAAAGCAGTCAGCCTAGCTATCCCAATATAGTAATGTCTAAAAGAATGCCTTTATCTTCCAAATAGGAGGGGCAGAGAGGAATTTGACATAATTCCCACAGAGCCTTACCCGAGACAGACGGTTCTCATAGCCTGATTGGCTGTTGGGTTCAGTGGCATTACTTTTCCCATCCCTTGGTCAGGACAGTGTGCCCTGCTGTCTAATGCATTAGGACCCTAAGAACACGCTAATCTATATCCAGTGAGCCCCTCTGTGTTGTCTGTTGGGAAACTTAATCAGCCTTTCTTTCATTAAGAGTAATGGTTCAACTAACAGACGTATTTGTGTGAGTAATTTCTTTCAGTTTTAGTGTTTAAATCATGCAGTTTAATCCCTCTTAATTTATGATTTCTTTAAAGGTATATTCCACCCTAACTGCGTGTATTGTTTGAATTATTCACTGGGTTAACAATTTGCAAATACTGTACAACAGACAAATACAATTTGAAGAGGACATTGACCTTTAAGAACAATATACTGTGCATGTCTCTTGGAATGTCATTCCTCTTTTACAATTACTGTATGCATCGTTTATTACATGTGCTGTCTGGACTTAATAGTAATATGAATAGTCTGAGTGCACCTATTTGTGCACCTATTTCTCTAGTTATATTGTAATAGCTTGAGAGTTTAGGAAGAGCATGGCCTAGCGATTTGATGAGACCCAAAGAGCTTTTTCTATGCAATTGCTCTCTCTTTGCTGGACAGTCAGAGCATTCTCAATTTCGTTCTCACCAAGGAAGGGCATCTTTTTAAAGTGAAGCGATTGAAGAAAGAATCTGTCAAATAGGATTTGTCAGTTTGTAGCCTTTTTTAGCACCAGTCTGCCCTGTGTAAGCCACAACAGATTTAGGCCACAACGCACTGGCCATCCCACCCTGCTTTTTCTCCATCTCTCACAACCCCCCCTCAATCTAGCCCTCCCTTTCCCCTTCCCTGCCCCTCTCTCTTGCTTTCTCTTATTAAAATTCTGTTGTTATTCATCCCCAGGCTGCAGCTCCCATTGCCCCTCCCTTCACAGCAAACCTTTAAACAGTTGACTGTGCAGCTGATGTTGCACTTAACGGCACAGATCAGATCCATGTGCAGTGCACCTCTGACTCACATTGAGTACATGTACATTCAACAGGTTTAGCCTCACATTAAACTGTGCCATTTTGAGACATACAAGTTAAGCTTGTAGTGTTTTTGTGTCAGTGTTGTATTTAAATATCAGCGTGAAAATATGCGTTGACTAAAACCAATTTGCATGTAGATTTCCATAGGTAAATTTGTATACGGTGTGTGTGAGTGTCGGGCACAGAAGTAAGTGTGAGAGAAGTAGCGGGGTCTGGCTTGGTCTGAGAGCAAGATGGTGGCACTAACTGTACCTTCACATTCTTGTGTGAAAGCTGCTAGAGGCAGCTGAAGTACAGTGCCAGCATGCGACCATGTGACCAGGCTCTGGAATTCAACCATTGTTTTTTTGTATTACATACTGTAGCACAAAAAGGCAGACAACCTACATATCTGTTGTATATCTACTCCAGGAATACCTTGTGTTGAATAGTCTGTATTTATTTGCTTTTATTAGACCTGTTGCTGGTCGTTTGGTGACATAGCAGCAGCAGTTAAAGCAAAAAGTCTAGTAGGAATAGAATACAGTAGGGATTAATGTATTTGATAATGAAAAGAAAGGCAGCTTCTGTCCTTTATAACTTAATAAAGAGTGTGGTTTGCTGCCGAAAAAACACAGTTAAAAACCACACCACTTATAGAACCCGCACATGATGTAGAGTTAAAAGCAGTGGTAGTTGGCCAGTGGTGGCGTTGAACATCCTCTCTTTAAGTGCTCATTGTTTTTCCATCCTTCATAATTTTTCCTCTGTGCCTTTATCCCACCTTACAGAGTGAGTCTTATCATTTCCCTTTAGCTTTTCTAGAATCACAGTCTTCCTGGTGAGGTCAGGAGACGTGCACATGCATACATTACTGCATTCTTCTCTCGCACCCTTCCACACACAGTGCACAGTGAAATGACGGGGAATGACGTCAGCCTGGCACTCTGAAGAGCAAAGGGGCCATTGTTATAGTAAATGATCTCAAGATACATTGTTATGGTCTGCTGTTATCGGCCTTAGGTTTATATTGCTTCATGATCGTCCTTAAGGTAGGAAGTGTGACCATAACAGGAAACAAGATGGTATGTTGTGTGGAAAACAAAACTAGATAAAGACGTGTACCGTCCCCTTGTGTTGGTCCATGTTGATATCTGTGATACCCCCATACTCAATTATTTTACTTTACTTTACTTTATTCCAGCCATAGAAGTCGAGATGAGGACCGCATGTCCAAGCCAGGGGCCATGTCCACCCCAGTCAAAAGCTCCGATGATGGCATCATGTCGCAGGCCAGTGACCAGCTCAGTTCCAGAGACGACAAACTGTTACCCCCGCTGCCTGGTACGGAGCTACCCACCCTTCCCCCCCTTCAAATGCACCCCACCACAGTTCTTCAAGCCTCACATCTAGGAATAACATTGTTCCTTAATTTCTTTAATTGTGTTCACTACTAAAAGCTTCATAGCGTATCTGCTGTATTTACAATTCCAGTTGATTACTGTGTTTATCTTTATGCTACCCACTATCAGTGTGTGACTTTGTTTTCTGTTTTGTGTTGGCAGAACCAAAACCAGTTTATGCCCAGCCTGGCCAGCCTGATGTGGACCTACCAGTCAGTCCCACCGATGCCCCTGTGCCCAGCGTTGCCGTTGACGACAGCATTCTCAGGTAACTCTTCACCGAGTTGTGGGGGGTGCAGGGGGGGTGCTTGGTGTGAAACAAGCTGCAGTTTTAGAGTGAAGGACAAACCAGCCCCTACTGTATGTGCCTGGTACTGTATTCATATGCATTGTTTGTTTGTGTATTGTGAGTGTTAAATAATATTCATATAGTTATTTTTATCATGAAATGTATCTCCTTGTCGGTCGGACTGTTGACGGTTTGATTCATCTAGTCTGCCTGTGTTCTCCTCCAGGCCAAGTATGAAGCTTGTGAAGTTCAGAAAGGGTGAGAGCGTTGGTCTGCGGCTGGCCGGGGGGAACGACGTCGGCATTTTTGTGGCTGGTGTTTTGGAGGACAGCCCTGCAGCCAAGGAGGGGCTGGAGGAAGGGGACCAGATACTCAGGGTAAACACACGTGCTGACACTGTACCACACAGGAACAGCAGGTTAACCACTGTGTGTATGTAGATGTCACGTTTTACCCTCAAATAGAAGTTTCCACAATTAATAAATAAATATAATTTGAAACCCTCCTGTGTGCCAAAAACCATGTGGAGAGCCCTGAACCCTTGTAGAGTCCAAACTCCCACCTTTTAGAGGCATTGTTGTTAGGTTTTGGCTATCGTGGACATTCTTTCCAGTTATGGACTCATCTTCTAATCTGTACCAAATGTAAGACAGTAGGAGGAACATCTGGTGTTATTGTCAAAGCAGTGTAGCCATAGCTGCCCACGCTGTCTTTGAAATTACATTGTGAAACCATGAGATCCCTTAGCTGTGTGTGGTCACAATGGTTTTATTGCAGTGCGGAGATCTGGGGAATTACAGCACAATGTATCTGTCACTCTGAGTCATTCCCGGGCTGCGCCCAGTGTAAAACCTCCTCTTGTTTATATGCAAACACACAATGGAGCTCTTTCTTGCTCTCCAACCTCACAGTCGCCTTTCTGTATCACTGAAAAGCAGAATAATGTTTTTGATCTGTTCTGAAACGTTTATATAACAACCAAGGATTACACCTGCGATATTTAATGCTGCAATCCGGTGCCATCCAACAAAATAAGGCTGTTGCTGTTTTTATTAAACAAAAAGGCTGTTTTTTCCTTCAACATTAACATGCCACGTTCCACCCGTTAGACCCACCATAGGTGTTGCTCTGCCTTAATATAAGGCCACTCCACTCCTCAGCTAAGTCAGTGTTACATGAGGACCTCTGCTTCTGCTGCTTGCCTCCTCCCCACTGTACAAACACATGTAGACTTCCAGGACATTGTTTTCCATCTTTAGGTCTTTTCCTGTTGGTTATGGTGTGCTGGTGGAGATAAAGACGTCAGTCCCACCAGTTTCTGGGAAGGATAAAGGTGTCTCTCTGAGGTTCACTGATTCAGACCATGTGCTTCGGGCTCCCCTGCTGCCCGAGAAGCAAAGTCAATAAACAGGACTTATTGTGTTTGGGGCAGCAGGGGGAGAGGTGGGGAGGGTGGAGACTGGACTGGACTTTCAAACTAGGTCTATCTTTAAATAACAGAGCAGGCTGCCATTCTGCTGCCTTGTTACACCTCATGTTTTGGGCAGGGCTTTTCTATACATGCAGTACAGTATACACACATAATACCTGAGTGCAATTGCTGTTTTGCCTCCATGAATTGTCTGGTTTAGAAGGGGAAATGGAGGAAACCTGTGTCACCGTTAAGTTTAATCCAAACCCGAGACATGTTTAGACAAAGCACATGAATGGACGTCCACTGTAGTGTGTACGGTTTACTAAGGCT
>JAODUG010002028.1:0-11509 GCA_027564795.1 Aphredoderus sayanus | reverse complement strand
CTGTAGAATTAGGTTTAGCGCCTTCTATCTGCCACAAAGAGCTAGTGTGTTGGGTCAGTTTGACCCGGAGGACATCATGAGGGTTAACTTCCGTCTCTGGCTCTGCACTGTCGATTGTGTGCAACACCCACTCACTGATTGGCTCAGACATGCACATTACTTTACTTGTCCAATCGGAATGCTAAAGCTGACATGTGTTTAAGAGACAGAGTGAGAGTGGGGAATCATGGATAACATTTTACATTTCAACACTCTTTTGAATGCTAACTTTGATTGATTTGGTTTTTGAGACACCCCAGTTAAGAGGACATAACACACAATAGCCTAATTTAACACGCACACCACCTTTACACCTCATAGTCACATGTGAATTAACAGTTTTAGAGTCAACTGAGGTTTAGTTGGCACATGCGTAAGATTAGCATTCTGTGTTTGGAAAGAGATTTAGCCTGTATGCACTCAGGGATCAAACAGCAATCACTAAGACAGGAAGTCATTTCGGTGTGTGCATCTGTGTGTCTACTTATGTATGATTGATGTTTGACAGAGCAACACAGTTTCATCCATTCGGTTCCTGTGTTTGTTGAAACAAATATGCTCCACAATAAAAGGAATATAACCAAAAAATGCTTTCATGTTTCACATGTGCATACCAGCTGTTTAATGCTTGCTCCATTCTTCCTCTATGAAACTATAAACATAAAAAAAAAAAAAAGGTTTTGTCACCATTAAATATTTCAGTGCACTTTGATATAGCATAAGTCTCAAAGACAGCCATCTGCCTGGCTTACAGCCTTTTGTATATTAAGCCAAGGTATGGTAAGGTTCTTTCTCCCTAAATGTCTATGGTACAGTAGTTTGTTAATTGTGGTATCATTATGTTCATGTGTGGCAGTACTGTGTGAATTATATTGGGAAAGCTAAGGAAGCCAAATGTAATATAATGAAACTGGATATCATATTGAGGAGTATTTCCACATGTACTGTAGTATAGACAAAATACCTGAACATAATTTTTGTTTTGCCTTCAATTTCCTTGAATGGAACTACTTTTAGAAAAACCCGGACTGAATAAAAATGCAAGTACTGTTTACATACAGTATATTGCAGGATTATTTAAGGATCCATTTTCAAGTGAACCCTCTTATAGACAAAAATGACACGCCTTATAGGCTTGAATTCACAAGTAGCAATAAAATATACAATAGCTTTTATACTTGAATATTCTTACAGAATATATTACAGAAACATTTGTCACCTCTAGCTCAATTTTAGAAATTATGAGGCAAAATTATCATTCATATTCCATTCCATGTAAATAATTGAATTCATAGAACCAAAATAATCCCAATTCCACCACCAGCATCAGGCAGCCTTATCAATTCTTAATAACTTTGTTGCAGAATGAGTCTCATTTCACAGGACTCCATGAGCAACAATTTATCAAGATAAGAAACTCACTTTCTACGTAGAGTTGAAGAATAACAGCCTTTTACAGTGTGCTCCATCGTTTAGAGAGAGATCCTTGACAAACGCCTTGCTTCTAAATATGGCAATAAAAACATCTGCCAAACCTTATATTTTCTTGCTACTCAGCCTTTCCCAGCGCTTTCCCTGTGTTGTAATTCTGCAAGAATGTGTGGTTTATGAAGACTGCAGTCTATCCTGAACCAGCAGAAGACGTTGGCCGGCTGACCAGTGATCCACCCTATATTCTCCCAGTCTTAACTTGGCACCTCCAAAGACTGTAGAGGTAGTCTGGGGGTGGTGTGAAGGTCACGTCACAAGAAAAAACGAGGTCAAAAGGCAACGACAGTACTCATCAAAGCCACAGCCGAGCTTCCACTCACTCTCATCATGTCAAGGTAGCAACAACTAGGCTACTGGAAATTATGGGATTCATTTGGAAACATTATCTTCTCTATGGTACACCAGCCATTACTGTTTGAGCACCACTATGACACTGATGATGCATACTGGAAATGCATGGCTAATGCAAAGGCATTCGTGATCGGACAGTAGTCTGAATAATAATAATAATAATAATTATTATTATTATTACAATATAACATATCAGTATAGCTCTCCTTAGTGTATCAACCCTTCCCAAGTTTCATTGCAGTGGCATCTGTCCAAACAACGCCCTCTATGATGTCCAAATCTGCTCACAGTTCACATTTCTGCTCATAACTATAGAAATCTTTATCTGCACCACTTTGATGGATTCACGCCAAACTTGTCGGGTGAGCTGGCGGGGGTGCCCCAAGGGTTGCTTCGGTTCCCGTGCTGCCGGTGGGCAGTTTTGGTTCCACCGAGGTGATTAGACTAGGCCCGACCATGACTGTTTGCAGCTATATTTATTATTTTTATTATATATTATTAGAATTATATAACATATATCAGTATATCTCATTGATATTTTCTAATGATAAACAGAGGCCATGGGTGTTTACCTGACAGCAAAGAGTAGCCGCATTATCACAAGACTCCAGTCAGCAGTTTGCTGTGCATTAAGACAATATGTCAAGAAGCCCCTAAATCCTGTTGCACACTGCACACAAAGGATGAAGCGTTTTCTGAACTTTTTCTTCTGGATTGCCAGCAGACTACATCTTTGATTGTATTGATTGTGTAGGCAGGTCAGGACAGAGGAACACAGATACAGGCATGAACTCTTAGCGCTGATCAGGTACACAATGTACAGAAAAAATAAAAATTGTTTTTCATCACTACCTGATGAAAAATGATAATAAACTGTACAGTCCAATAGGCGGTTTCACCACAAAAACAATGGTTCATGGACGATATACTGACATCTACTGGCATATACTAGTGTATGGGGTTACAGTATGATATGATATGATACGATACGATACGATATAATATAATTACAAGTATCACAAAATGGGTTGTAAACCTTGTATCTGGCGTATTGGGTTAACCCTCCTTTGCCCTCTGGGTCAAACTGACCCAACGCAGTACCTCTTTGTGGCAATTCTAATTCTACAGTTTACACAGACATATTATGTGCACTGCTGGCACAACAAGGCGTGAGTTTGAAACCAGAGGACAACAGGAGGGTTAAAAGGCACGAAAAAACTAACAAATACATACATACATAAATAAACAATCAGATGGGGCTGTCTGTTGGCATAAAACGGTAGTGCATTTGAAACCTGAGGACTACAGGAGGGTTAAATTACTAAAAATGAATGGCCCTGAGTCTACACTAGGTTAGATTAAAGAGGGAAGGACAGGCACAGAGTAAATTATTGCACACAAATGTAAAGTAACGTAATCAATTATGTACTTAGTAATATAGATTCATGTTAATATAGGCGGTCCACACTATTGAGTGTGTCTTTAAAATCCTGCTTTGACAATTCATTTAACAGTTGGAAAAGTTGTAGGACAATGTCTTGAGGCAGCCAGAGTGTAATGAAATGGTAATGTTCCACCATCTGTCTAGACACTTACTGTATGAGGATATTAAAGCTGTAATGTACTAGAGATCAAATGTCATTGCATTATATTGTAAAGAACTTTAAAACCTCTTGTTTTGGGCAGGACCTTTATACATATGATTATATGAATAATGCCTGAGATGAATTCATGTCCAATCACCATTACATTTTTGGCTGATAGGAACTACTCAAAACTCAATATCTTTCCGTTTAAACGTGAATCTGAGACACGCTAAATAAAATCTACGACACTACGCTCTGACACTGTTTTAAGAATGTTTTACTTCCATGGGGAGTTTATTTGTTTTTACCAAATGGAAACTCACTGAAGAGGAATACTTTTTAGTTTTTTTGCGGAGGCTTCAGTGCCTGTTGCTTGGTCAACGGATGGACAGGAAGTAAATCCTGCTGTTCCGGAGGGCAGCCATGTAAGTCATTCCAGTCAGCCAATCCATCACATGATTAGACAAATTACTATAATCAAAGTAATCAAGCTTTGCTCCCTGCCTGCCTTCTTCCATTACGACATGCAAACCAGTTTACCATAGAGTGGAAACAGCATGGTGAGCAAAGCAATGGCCCTCAGATAACATCATTGTTGAGAGCTGGACAGAGGGATGCTAGGCAGCAATAAAGAGTCCACACAGGCAGTGAAAATGAGGCGACAGACCTAGAGAAACACACGGCGCAACATTCTTGTTGGTTGGTTAGCATCAGCTACAAAGCTGCCTTTGAAAGTAGCTTTGGTGACTTTCTTTTTCGTCTATAGTTTGCAGAGTTTCCGAAGTTGAAGTTGTATTTCAATCATTTAACTTTTTAATGTTTCCACGTTCCAATTTTTAACTGTACCAACGTTTTAACTACCAACGCTGGGAAAAACCTGCGACATGAAGACGATCAACCATATCAGGTCGGTTAAATGGCCTAGCATTGTAGGGGTCAACTGGTCACAAGTTCACCTAACCGTTAACACACCGCATGCTAAGCCTCCTCCGTTTGTTTTTCCTTTCAAATGTTCCAACCATGCAAAAGGTTGTGTGGTCTCCTACAGAAGTAAAGGCAAGGAAAAGAGAGTGTCAATGGCATTTGCATTTACAGTTAAAAATGGATTCCATCTGACACGGTTACTCTCTGGGTCGAATAATAAACCCTGTCCTCCTCTGTAATGGAAGACTGACTGCTGGGGCAGTGATGGTGTTGCTCCCCTGACTTGGGTTTACAGTTGGTGCTGAGAACACAGATGGCTGTTAACAGAACGCATTAGTAAAGATTAACTCGCCTGGTGGAATCACTACATTAGTGCCCATCATGTTAACGACCAAAGCAGAGAGGGTGTGTGTGTGTTGCTCGAGATCTGAATCCTGACCTAAGGCTGTACAGTTAATACCGTTAACATCTATCGCTATAATCGTTTATGACCATTTCTGAGTTCATTGTAAATACAGTAACAGATACAGATTATTACCCGAAATATATTTACTTGAGTTTAAAGGAACATTTCTTAATTTGGTTAGAGTATACTTTCTACTATGTGTACATAATAAAGTTATCCATGAAACCAATGGTTTGCAGTCCCTTTATCCCTCCTCTTACAGCTGCCCACACTTTCTTGGGGCATACATTTGGGGGCGCTATAACATTTTATAACTCTAGGTCTGTCGCCTCATTTTCACTGACCTGAGCGGCAGCTCTGCCCATATCGTTTATGTCGTAAGCATGTGATTAGAGCTGCACGATATTACCAAAAATCTAAACCACGAATAATTGAACATTGTACCTCGATTACGATTAATTGACGATAATTTTTTTAAATATTTTTTTGCCTTCATAGTTCACAAGGTTTACTTTGTACTGTGCTTAACTATTTAAATTGGGATGTTTTTAATGTTGAGTGCATTTTAAAATAATTGAAGGAAACACTACACAGTTTAACTATATATGGTAATTTATTAAACATTTCATACAATTGAAATTGAAGCACACATTGCTTTAACCCTTGTAATGTACTCAGAAATCTCGTATTTGGCCACACGGCTGCGCCATCAGATTGTGTATGATTTGTGTGCTTTTCAATTGTCATTGCTGTGTGTATTTATTTATTTATTAATTATTTCTTTATGTATTTAGTTTTTTTTGTTTTGTTTTAACCCTCCTGTTGTCCTCGGGTTTCAAACACACACCTTGTTGTGTCAGCGGTGCACATCATATGTCTGTGTAAGCTGTAGAATTAGGTTTAGCGCTTTCTATCTGCCACAAAGATCTAGTGTTTTGGGTCATTTTGACCCAGAGGACATCACGAGGGTTAAGTCTTATGAAAAGTCACATTTTAGTTTAACCCTCCTGCTGTCGTATCAAAATGACCCAGTGCACTATTTCATTTTTGTGCCAGATGAGGGCGCCAACCAACACACCGCTGTATTACCTTTGGTCGCTGAAACGTTTTTTTGCAGTGTTTACATTTTGTTTCACTTTGCTCATCTTCATTGAAGCCAAAATGTGTCCAAACCACGGACACTACGTTTGTTTTTGGTACAAGCTGCTCCTTTTGCTCAGTTGACTCTGTGTGTTTGTGTTACTATCATGTCACGGACTGGACGGTACTGTTTTTAACGGGAAAGCAGGCTATTACCTGAAAAACAACAAACATGTTATAATTTTCGGTTTCGATTACTTTTCGGTTAATCGTCCAGCCCTGCATGTGATCCTTGGACTATCTCTGATATGAGGTCTACCTAAGTCTGTATTTGTCCCATTTATTCCAGCCCTGTGCTCATTCAACCCTCTAGTATGAGTCACTGTCTGGGCGGGTTTGGTCATGTAGACGGTTTAGGTCTTCAAACATCAGCTGTCTGCCACACTACATAATCATCGGGTCTTGACATAATGGTTCTTCATAATTAAAATTAGGAAATTAACAAATCTTCAGTGGAGCCAACATGTTGCAACTGTCATTGAAATAGAGGTTAGAAGAATACAATGAACATAAAAAGACCCCAGAATTTATAAATAATATGAAAAGATGTCTATGATATAATTTAGTGACAGCTAACCTTGCTTATAAAGGGCAATTAACACCCCTTTAGCTCATTCTGTTTCAATCAAGACTACCCCTTCCCCTAACCCCCCTTCCCACACGCAAACACACACACGCACACACACACACAGATAGCCCCCCAAAAAGAACACACACCTAAAGGCTATACTTTTCTACTTGGTGTAGTGCTGCTAATAGTTCTAATAATTCATATATCCACCATCCATTTTAGTGCAAAACGGATAGAAACCTTTTGCCCCAAGATCACTGATATTTCAGCTGAACAATGCCTGTGATGACGAATTTGTACTGTAAGTAGCATTTCTTTTAAATACTTTATTTCAATGAAACCCCAAACTAACTAAATCCAGAGCTGACCTCAATTTATTCTACTGACATCTATGAAACAGGAAGTGTTTGCCTCAGCTGGAAAACGTTGACAAGTAGACTAAATCAGAAATTATGACGTGTTGTGGAGGATATGTATGGCAACGTTTCCACTAAACAGCAAAACAGTAGTTACAGTGTGGTGTTCTGTTTCTGTTAACAGTGGCACAATTACAGGTTGATACACATATGTCCCACTAGCCAGGAGCCAAACACGTAACTCCTGCTACTATCCTTGTGTATGGTAGATGAAGCCAATGGCACTGCACACCATGTGCCTATTAGACCGTTTTCACACCTCAAAACATCACACAGGACCGGCTTGGAGGACGCCATGCTAAAAGGAGAATGAGGTTCCTACTAGACTGCAATACCCAAAATCAAGAGCTGTAAAAAACTAAAGAAAGCATGTTACTTTGGGGTATTGCCCATTTTCTTTGTCGCAACCCGCAGAATGTTTCAATAAAACCTTTCAGGGAGGTTTCCATTAACTAAGTTCATTAAATGAATTTAAGGAGAAAATGTGGAAAAGGGGATTTAGAGTATACACATGGTGAGAAAAAGACAAAGTAGACTAAGAGAGTCATAGGGGTTTCATTGGTTAGAGAAACACAATTTAAAGCTCACGTAGACATTTGACTTAACATTTGACATACTGAATTTAGACAGGTGACATTTGACTTTGATCCAAACTTATAAGCACTTCCCCTTACAGAAATACCACATAAATGTCACATGTAACCCACACATGGCCACGTGGTCACATGAGGTTCAGCAGCCTGTTGCACCAATACAGCCTACGTTGAAATGAAGTATGGTTTCTATTTTTTCCTTACGTTCAGAGTAGCTTTCAAACATGCACTACACTAAATTTGCATCACCTGAAATAACTCACTAATGCGAATGTTATCCAGAATAATAAAATTGTCGCATTTGATGATGTATATCATTTCGACACAATCGAAGAAACAATAAACAAACATGGACTTGGGTTTATTTGTGGGTGTTTATCACCTTCCACCCATCCACAACTTGCTTCCAAAGACAGAACTCTTGTATCAGGGGGATGGGAGAGAGAGCGGAAGAGGGGGATAAGGTGAGAGAGAGAGGGAGAGAGAGAGAGGGAGAGAGAGAGAGGAGGCTATTTCAAACAAACACAGGCATACATCCTGCAGATGTTAGTCAAGTCAGCGCTAGCACTTGAGAGCTAGAAAAGCATCTTGTCTTTATAAAAAAAAGAAAACATTTTCTTTTGATTTCTTCCATCTGTCTGAGCCGGGGAATAATAGTGCCACTGTTCTCGTGGTAACCCAAGTCTCAGTGCTAATGACGGGCAGTGGGCTGCTCGTGGCCCTGTATCATTGGGAGAATGAGAGGATATAAGGATGGAATGACGCTTATTACCCAGTGTGCTTACGTGCGCGCATATGTGCGCGAAATTGTGTTCTTATCTTTCCAAGCATGTGCCAGGTGACAAAGTGTGAGTTCGTGCAAGGCCACAGAGGGCTTCAACGCAAGAAGGGGTTAGGGATTTCGGGGGTCGGGTAGGTGGGGCTGCGTAGAGTATCTGCTTTTAGTGTCCCAGTGATGCCTGCTTGCCTTCTGTGAAGTCCATTAGTGATTGCATAATGCTTGGCACATGGGATCCTGAATCCTCACACCACCCAAAGAGACAGAAGCTGGCGAGGTTGGTACTCTCTCAAGCACCAACTATCACAGCTGTGTGTTGAAGCTAATGCATAATGATTATGTTGCAGTACTACCAAGAGCCACCAGACTCTTGGCTTCAAAAAGACGCAAATAACTGTCTGAATGAATGTGTCATCGAGAGACTTGGTTGTGGTAAAAAATAGAAAAAACATCTGGCCTCGAGTCTGCATGGGAAGTGAGTTTTCTTGTCAATTCTTGTTCCTTTTTCTCTTATTTTGTTCCGACCCCATGTCATTTCCCTGCTTATTTCATCCTTCCTGTTTTAGGAGTAAAAATATAGGAGGATACGCATTGTTACTTATTCATCCTCTTGTAAATTAAAAATGATGCCCTTTAAGATGAAACACACTGCTTTCATCGTCCAAAAAAAGGGAGACCTAAGGATGTTAGTAACACAGTCTGTGTGTGTTTGTGGCAGTGATGTGTTATCCCATAGCCTGCATGTTTTTGCATGCAATGTACTCTTAGTGTAAAAAAATACTTCTGTTTTTCTTATGTCTAGCATGCACTCAGATCCATCTGTGTGCAAACACGCTTGTGTGCGCAGGAGTGTAATTGTTTCCTGTACCTCTGACGGCTAAATCGTACCCTTCTTTGTGTGTAGCCACATGCCCCACCCTCAGGTGTGGAGAATGGGGTGAGAGAAGGGTCAGCTCGGCTCTAAGGCGTGTTTCATTTCATTAGCGCCAAATCAGTAGGTGCAAAACGGCCGTCTGAGCAAGCAAATGAAAGTCATACACCACCCCGGATAAGAGATAATACAGCCATAGGGATACTGGATATAGGTCCCACACATTTCCTCTTCACTTGAAAAGCCATTAAGATTTCCAAGGGGGTGAGGCCGATGTTATTCTAAAGCTGAAGTCTTGTATTTTGATAACATGGCCTTTTACCCTCTCTGAACCAAAAGGAGATTTATGAAAGAGATTTTCTCAGGATTACCAAGTTTAGTGTATATTATTTTCTTTCTTGACAATTCCATTTGGTCACAGCATAATATTGCATTTACACTTGGATCATCTGCTGTTAAACTAGCCTCACTGCAACTATCTCACTTCTCTCAGATCCTAAATCCCTTGAAATTGATACAAGACGTTGGAGTCCCTCCTTCCACCAAAATGTGTTTGTACCACATCCAAGGGCATTCGGAGGTGAATCCTTTGAGTCCAGCATTGCAGGGTGCTTACACAGCTCCTGGTTAACCACAAATGTGAGATGACAGATGCACTCACACCCTCTCACCACCAAAAGACCAGGGCAAACCATGAGCACCAAACAAAGCCTCAACTAAATCTATCTTCCTAAAACATTTTTATAAAGCTGAAATCAATAAAAATACATGTACCTAGACTATGAAAAATGAAAAACGTTGAGTTAAGGAAAGTGTGTCTTGCAGAAATGGTTTTATAGTTAGCAGCGTTTAGAATCCATACCAAGCAATTATGGGCAGCCTGTAATAACATAGTGGTTCTCAAATGTTTTGAGAACCCCAAAAAAGGTTTCATCAGTATAAGAGCACACAAATATACAGTAGAAATAACCATAGAAGAATATAAGAATATAGAGACCATTTTAGAAATGGCTAAAAGAATGATCTGTAATGTGCAATTATCAAAATAAAATTGTAGCAATTGCAAAATAAAACCCTCAAGGTGTGCAGACCAACAGTTTGAGAATCACTGCAATAACGCTCAAATGTAGTACTATAATACACTAGCTATGACACATAGGGAAATAATTATGCTACATAAACTAATGTGACAGTGGAATCCCAAAGTCCCAAACTGGATTTTCCAAGTTCATGAGATGTGGTTTCTTTCACAGCAGGCGCTGTTGTCACCAGGCTGGGAGTGTCATTTTACCCCAGTGTTGAGGTGGGCTAATTAAAAGATAACCAGATGATCCTGCGGCTGGTTAACCACCACATGACACTTGATTGCTATGACATTAAACAGTGCCAAACACCCAGAATGCATTTCATGCATCAAGGTCAATTTGGGCAGCTTTCCCTTTAATCCACAGGGGTCAGAGGTAGAGGAAGTGGATATAATATTTGTATCATGTGTGACTCAAGCCAATAGTGCCATAGCAGCTATTACAATAAACCTACTACAATCATCACGTTATGGAATGGTGAATATCTGTCTGCCAAGCCTTGGTATTTTATACAGGCCATTGCACAATCCTACAGGACATACTACAGATGTAAGATATGAGGTATAAAGGAAGCCCTTGTCTGTAGGTTCAAACAGACTTGTATCTATAATAAGCGTGTACTCCCCTGGTGACCTCTCAGCAAAAGAATAGCAGATAAAAAATAAAACGGTGCCTGAATCAGTTAATTGGAAGAACTGTGGGTGAGGCAGTGAGCCAAGCTAGAAGAACCGAGGGGGTTGGGTGGAGCACAGTTATGACAGAGGCCAAACATTAAAGTGACAATATTTTATTGCCTTCCAAATCCCTGTCTCATGTTATGCCACAAAACATCCAATTAGCTGGGCACATTAAACGCCAATAACATGGGCATAACGTTGACTTGTTTTGTTTTTTTTTCGGTGGATTGGAACACCCCCCTCCCCTCATAAGGTAACATTAAAAGATGGAAAAACAAAGACGGTGTGGGTCCTGCTGCTTTCCATTTAAACATCTGATCAAAAGTCAACTGTCACCACTACTGAAAACATGGCAAAGAGACCCTGGAGGGCTAAACTGCTTCAATAATGATGATAATAATTACTTAATGACCTTATTTCCAAACATTGAATGTACCAAAGCATCTGAGGCAATTATTCAACGGAGTGTAAAGACAAAATAAGAGCGAATAACAAAATATAGGTTCGTTTAACCCTTGTAATGTACTCCGGGTCAGAATGACCCAAATCACTAGCTTTTGTGGCAGATAGAAGGCGCTAAA
>JAODUG010002017.1:0-7500 GCA_027564795.1 Aphredoderus sayanus | reverse complement strand
TAAAGTTAACTCTTCTCTAAACCCGTGGGGGCACACATTTTTATTTTGCTTGCACATACGTGCACAAATGAATCAAGGTGTTTTTATTCACATTCTTATAATATGGGGTGCCAACTTAACAGAGGTATTTTACTTAGGAAGGATTTGATTGATTTGACTGGTTGGCACCTGTTAGAGAAGGAATTCAGCTCTGAGTCCAGTTGCCTTACTTGAATATATTTAATGAAGCTTGGCCAAGGAGAAAAAAGCATGCTGCATGCTATGTATTATGCTTCTGAGGTATAAGGGATCTTAGCAGTCTTTATCTTAGCATAAAGAAAGTAGGGGTGGCTACTGAGAACCTCAGTGTGTCATGAGGTGGCAAGTTACAATGACAGTAAAATGGTTTCTTTACAATGGTAATCAATCACTATACAGCAAGATATACAAACAATGAAAGACACGTGACAGTGGGGGTTACAGTATTTAGATATCAAAGGAAATTAGAACAAATGGTTATATGGTCACCAGGTAATATCTTTAGGTCAATAGGTCATGTAGATAAGGTAGGTCTAAGGCTGTCTTATATGTTCTGGTAAGACACTGGAAATCAAGAACTTCTCTAACAGCACCGACTGGTGGCAGTTTTTGCCTAACGCGACGCTTCAGTGCTTTTATCAAAACCACTTCCAGATAACACAGTTTCCTCGACTTTAAAGGATAAAGCACGTTCATTTCACTTTCACTTTCGTGCCCCTCGGCTCCACTAATTTTCTTCCGCCATAACTTTCACCACGGATGCAGCCAGTAGATCACACTGTGGAAAGTAAGAAATGGGCGTGTACTTTTACGTGCAAGCCAAAAACGTCAGTTTGACTGGCGCGTTTATTTCCCGCTGTGCCTGTTAGATCAATCCACATCGAGTAAAAATAAGTTGACCATTATTATCGATAGAAATATTATTGCTATCCCATATTGAGATAGTTTTATCGCCCAGCCCTACTGTACCTCCAGCACCCCAAATAACACCCCTTCTCCCTCCCACCAGCCTACGCACCCTGTTTGGATACACACCAGTGTGATGGTGGAATTACAAACAAAAACAACAACTCTGATTGGTGTAAACTGGTGTAGGCGTGAAACCCCTCCCACTTCTCGATGCTCCTCTGATGAAGGGGCTGTTTTGGGTTAGGACGAGGGTTGGTGAGTTCATGTGATTGAGGGTGCAGATATAAACAAAACGGTTGTCATGTTTTTAGTTTAAAAAAGAAATGCAGAAGAACGGGAGGCTTTCAACATCATGTGAATGAACCAATGCTCTGATTCGCTGCAGTTCCAATGGGCTGCGTCCGAAATATTGCGCCATCATTGCCTACAGATTCTGCATCCAAATGCAGTTTTCTGTTTATAGAGATCCGCATGGGTTTTATAGCAACAATGCATATTGCTTTAAAGTGTATACATGCAATGGTCAACGTGGCTGGGCAGGGATGAACAGCCATTTAAATCTTTTATCTAACCTTTAACCTTTTGCCTTTTACCTAAATTAACAGCTGAGAACAATGTGATGCCTACAATACATTACATGCTTTATACTGTTTAAGCCAGTATACTGAATACAACTGCCAGATGTAATTTACAACACACTTTTGAGGGGATTTAAAGTAATCTGGCTATGGGCCAGCACAAGAGGCAAATATACAAATGTCTAATAGTTCATAGCTCATTAGATCATAACACTGTCAAAGTTATGGATTCCCTGTGTAGAGCAAGGACCGAGCCCTATCTCTGTAAATGTTCTTGGGGGTGGCCAAGTTTCGCTCAGAACACTAAAGGGAGAGGTGTACCAGTTTTAATGAGTTCAAATATAAACCATCTTTCCCCAGCATTACTTAGTTGACCTTTAATGGGTATTGACTGTTGTGAAGCCTGAGAACCTACATTGCAGCCTACCACCAGACTATATAGTAGGCTATTGTACATTTGTGGCCATATTAATGTTATTTGTCTCCACTACCCAGGTAAAGTTGTTGTTATGACATCGTTATAAAAACTTCAAACCCATGTCTTCAATAGCCTTAATCTAGCCTGCTTAGTTGAGCCCAGCGCCGGTAACCATGGCAACTTCAGGACGTAAGATGTACCTTCTGGTCCACGATGGAGCACGCGATCTCCCGGACCTGGCCGAGGCTCGGGTCTCCCGGGTCCAGCAGCGCGGGCTCGCGGCTCAATCCGATCTGGATGTGGAACGACGTGCCGCCGTTGCTGCCCGCGACACCGGCCACCGGGAGCGGGCTGGGCGCGCGGATCACCGGGGGCACGCTCATGTGAGATTCTTACCCGACTGAGAGAGAACAGAGAGAACCGCAAAATGCAGCCAGAAGAAGACGCAAGTGTGGGACTGGTGTGGAGTGAAACTTCAATGTCCAGTGCGCGTTTATAAAAAATAAATAAAAACGTTTCAAAAAAAGAAAGAAAATGAAAGGAGGCAAAAGTGCGCGTAACAGCGGAGACGGAGTGGACGTGACGCTCCGTCAGGACAGCACGCGAGACCCAGCCGCCGACTGACGTCACGACCATAACAACAGCGAGCGGTGTAGGACCGTGACAGACCCGCGTCACATGACGGACGAGAGGAGAGAAGAGGAGGGGAGGGGAGAGGAGAGCCAGAATACACATTCTCCTGTAGGGAGAATATGTGATTCTATATCCACATTTATAGCGATAATGCTTTTTTGATTAGTGTGAGGAATACAATGTTCATGTTTTTTGTGATAATAAATGCTACATTATGTGAATATATCATACCATTCAATGTCAGTTTAACTAATGGTATGATCAACAGGCAGAGAAAGAGAGAGAGAGAGAGAGAGAGAGAGAGAGAGAGAGAGAGAGAGAGAGAGAGAGAGAGAGAGAGAGAGAGAGAGAGAAATACAGACAGACAGAAAGCATGCTACTTCTACTGCACGTTAGTGATTCAGTAGTACTTATCACTACAGCTGATCACGTGATGGTTGGTTTTACTGTATATAAACTTGTCCCCTTAACAAGATCTCATATTCTAACACTTTATCTGCCAATCAATCACATTGGCAGATAAACTCTGAATCCAATTTTAACCAGCTGCCTTGACTCCATAATCACCTGTCATCTCATCTCTATTCACCCTGAAATTACATGAAATTATTCCTCTCATAACTTCACAAATTAACCAAATATTCCCCTGCTGAAAATCTGTCTAAATTATAGTAAGACTCCTCGATTACCTGTGTGTGTGTGTGTGTGTGTGTGTGTGTGTGTGTGTGTGTGTGTGTGCGTGCGTGTGTGTGCGTGTGTGTGTGTGTCACAAAATGAAGCTGGAGAATAGGTTGCCATGGAGACCAATTGCCATATAAACTAATGAATGATGTGTGTGTGTGTTTGTGTGTGTGTGTACGTGTTTGTGTGTGTGTGTGTGTGTGCGTGTGTGGAGAGGGTTAGTATGGAGTTTGTCAGGAATTAAGAAATTATTTAATTCACATTTCTAACATTAACTTCAGCTTAATGAATTAATTGTCTCTATATTTCATAGATCATGAATGCGTTTATTTTATAACAGCATAGCATTTAATCATTAATATATATTCCACAACAGTGTGTAGCTTATGTTTTCCATAGCTGTATGGCTATAGAAAATGTCTATACTAAATATTGTATGTATTTTAGTCCTGTATGTATATTCCATAATATTGTGGATCTTTATAATGTCTATATTGTATAAGAATAGATGTAATGTTTATCATAACTGTGTACGGTATATCTTAATCACATCTACATTTAAAGTTTTCATTAACACTGTAGATATTGATTGCTTCTATAATTTCCATAATAGTGTAGATCTTAATCTTGTCTGTTTATTCTGTAACAGTGTGGACAATAATACATTTTGTTTCTGAAAGTTTCTGATCAAAAACTCTGCATACAAACACACACACACACACATGCACACACACACACACACACACACACATGCACGCACACACACACACACACACACACACACACACACACACCAGGGTGAGAAATAGTTGTCTCTGGTGTGTTTTGTGTAAATATTGACGATGCCTTGTCACCCTGGCTGAGACATATGTTTATGAATATGTAAGCACAAATATGGAAACTGCTAAAAGTGACACATTGAGAGTGATGGTATTCTGTTGAGGGCCTGTGGGACTGTTTTTAACAAAATATACGATGTTTCTTCAACCTGAGGTTTTACTGTTAGTTACACTGTCTTCAAACACATCCTCCAATCAGAAGTCATTCTGGATCTTTTCCACTGCAAGGTACCGATTCATTTTTCCACTGGGCAAAGGAACCAGCAATTCCTCGATCACCCATTGTCCCGCTATACCCACTGCGCCACTGTCGCCCTATATTGAGTATATATCCGAATATGAGGCTCATTACAGCTTCATTGCATCATTGCTCGACGTGTGACGTAGGCCTACCACAAATTAGTATCATTAGCCTCCTCATCACTTTTGCCTGATGACAAATAATGCCTTTATGTTGCTGTGTGCCAGGATGCATTACCAACTGAGTAAAGAACCCAGATCCAACTACTGAACCGAAAAAATGCACCGTAAGGAGACAAAAGTGGTTTGCAACCGAGGCATCAGCAGGAAGAAGGGGGAAACTGTAGGATCCTGACAAATATGCCCACATCTGGTGACTGGTTTACGATAACACACGTGTCGCCCTGAGGTCAAAAGGCAAAAGACAAACCTAACCCTAACCCTAGGACAACAGGAGGGTTAATACTAACCCTAACCCTAGGACAACAGGAGGGTTAATACTTTGTAATAATATAATTATGAATTTTTTACCTATATTTTAACCTAACCATTTTGACCCATGGGCAACGGGAGAATTAACCAGCAATAAGACCTTTTCTCTAATTTAACCCTAACCCTAACCCTAACCCTAACCCTAACCCTAGGGCGACAGGAAGGTTAACCTATTATTAACCTAATTTTAACCTATCCATTTTGACCTAAAGACAACGGCAGGATTAATCCACAAATATGACCTGCAAAAGACCTCTTCTCTAACCTAACCCTAACCCTAACCCTAACCCTAGGACAACAGGAAGTTTAATACTAAATAATAATAAAACAATTATTCATTATTAACCTAATTTTAACCTAACCATTTTGACCAAATGACAACGGGAAGATTAACCCGCAAAAGACCTCTTCTCTAACCTAACCCTAACCCTAACCCTAACGCTAGGACAACAGGAAGTTTAATACTAAATAATAATAAAACAATTATTAATTATTAACCTAATTTTAACTTAACCATTTTGACCCAAGGACAACAGGAGGATTAACCCACAGTAATGACCCACAAAATACCTCTTCTCTAACCTAACCCTAACTCTAGGGCAACAGATGGGTTAAATATACGTGACTTGACTTAATATATAGGCTGCTAAAATAATGTTTCAACATGAAAAAATATCTATTAAGTAATTTTATTTTATTGTATTAAGTAATTTTGCATAATGTGGTGCCAATTTTGTTTTCCTCCAGTAGTTTTCATCGTAATATGATGCGTGACCACTCTGTTGCTAGTGCCCATATCCACTTTTGTCTCCTTATACAGTAGGCTCATAATTTTTGGGCCTACTTTTTATTAAAAACATGCTCTGGGTTCTTTACCTTGTTGGCAGCACATCACTTCACACAAGGCGTGTTCCAGTTTGTTGTCAGACAAACGTTGTGACGAGGCACCTTCACACAACACAAGGTCAAAATGCAAGTGAAAAGGGTTTTGAACCCCATCATGGTGTTGGTGCCAAAATCACTACATTATCGTCTGCCAAGGTCCTTTTTCATTCACCTCTAGTAACAAGAAGGTATACCGTCTCTGAACTGTTCGCCCTCACAGCTACCAAAAGACATTTTAAAAGTGTAGGGAAAATAAAGACATAAATAAAATTAAAATAAGATAAATAACAAAATGCAAACTTAACATGACAACAGAGTGCAAGGACCTCAACGGCCGGGGTATTTCAAATAACAGTGTCGCTATGGCAACCAGCTACATTGAGGGGGTGCTATCTGCAGTGTAAACAAGTAGCTGGTACCAAGTGCAAGTCGAATCAAGCCAAGCCGGTAGTACTGTATGCAGTAGAAAAGGAGTGACATTAAATAAATTGAGAGAAATACGTTTCTGTCAATTACATGTTGACTGGAGATCAACATGAAATCAAAATAAAGATATTATTTTGTATATGGTACCCTGCTAAAATACTATCCCTGTGCACTTTGATACGAACAAGTAAACCCAGAAATATTACAACAGAAATACAGTAGTACTACATTATACTGTATATACTGTAGATACAGCACTATAATAAAAAGTAACATCGCTTTTTGCAAGATTTGCTGGATTGTAAAACAATGTAAGCAGAAAAGCTATTTTCAAACCACCCAGCACCCAGATGTGTTCAATTGTGCTCGCGTTTTTGTTAGCAGTGGTTTCATGTTTATTTTAGAGGTCGTCACCTCTTCCATAGGGGACTTGCTGTAATTGTATGTAATTTATTCTGTGATGGGATAACTGGTGTGACTGCCATGTGCTAACAACGTGGTCTCCACAGAGACCAGGCACTGTTTTAAGATCTTTACCGTCCCAATAAGTCGACAAAATGTGTCAGAGGTTGTCACTTCGGTCCTTGGCAAGATTACTGCCTGTGCTTTTATATACACAGTATATAATATATACAGTATGCTCACTTCAGTTCTACTGGCTACTTTCTTTGTATGCTGTGAGTGATATTTCAGCGTTCTGGTTATCAATGTGTGTTTTCAATGTTTTTCTTTTCGATGTTGTTTGGAGGTTGTTAATTCCTGATGTGATAATGTTATAATGTTATTTAGCCCTAACATGTGTGTGTGTGTGTGTGTGTGTGTGTGTGTGTTTATGTGCGCATCTGTGAGTAGGGTCCGTGGTACTCACCAACAACAGTACGACAATACTATTGTTATAATTCTACAGTATTGTAGTATTATTATGGTATTTTTGTAGTACTAAGTGTTGATCTTGTTTGCCATGGTACCTATATGTTAGAATCTTATAATATATTATACATGTATTGATGATCAAATAAGCATCTATAAATAAGCATTATTAATAATAAAGTAATAACACTAGCATCAGCGATGTCTTATCCACAGCACAGGAAATAATACAAAACAATGATTCTCTATTCTCCAACCACATTATTAATGAATCACAAGGCCCTAAGACATAACCATATGGGTCTACATTTGACAAATATTTATATGTGCAAACATAAATATAGTTGGTGATTATTCTGTACCTACTGTGACGGGGAGCACACACCCACACACACACACATGCACAGTCGTGCACACACACACACATACACACACACACACACACACACACACACATACACACACACACACACACACACACACACACACACACACACCCACACACACACAC
>JAODUG010002006.1:0-11511 GCA_027564795.1 Aphredoderus sayanus | reverse complement strand
CCTCTGACACACTCAATGATAGAAAGGACAAGTTAAGTGCAAGTTAAGTGTATGTACATTAAGGCCTACTGTAAGTGCAAACCAAAGTTTTTTTGAGAGGCCCAAGAGTTTATTTTTCATCAAAGAATCTATTTATGTTAAGTGGTTTCATTGAGACTTTTGGGGCTATATAAATGGATACATGTTGTTTAACAGAAATTCAGACCAAAGTGATTCAGGCTATTATCCACAAAACATCATGCTCATATGCACTGGTCATGACCTTTATGTCTTCTTTGCAAAATAAACAAATGCAGGGCTTTAACGCTGGGTCAAGAGAGTTTATTAGATAAAAGGTGCTAAACCTACTTCTACAGTTTACACAGACATATGATGTGCACTGCTGGCACAAGGTGTGAGTTTGAAACCCAAGGACAACAGGATAGTTAAGGCATGAAAAAACAAACAAATGCATAAAGAAATAAATACAAACAGCACTGACATTAAAGAACCACACAATCACATATACTATATTTTATAAAGGACAACAAGAGGGTTAAAAATAGAGAGCCGGGGAAAAACATGGTAATTTTCTCTTTAAACTGAAAAAGTCATAGGGTCTTTTTTTATTTTTCTTATTTTTATGGAATATAATTTTCTGATGGAGGAAAGCCTCCACCCCTTGTACCTTGTTAAACTGTCAAAAACAAAGTCTCTACTCTAAGATAAAATGCATCTAAAACTAAATTGATACACAGACATTACATGTTTTTTATTAAATGGGATTTAATATAAGAGCAACAAGCACCTATAAGTAAACTATATACAGTATAGGTCAACATAACAAATGATTCCAGAAAGATGTATAAAAAAATTGGTGGTATTCACCAAAATAAGGACATTAAATACTGCTTATGCTACCTTTTAAACCAGTTTGGATACTACAGCAAAAATACACTATCTAGCCTTTCTGAGCCAGGAAAACCCTGGAAAGTAAAGTGCTGTGTAGACTAAATAAGTTTTTAAATGTGCATTTTTGTTTTATTGTTAAACATTGTACTGTACTTTGCAAAGACAAATATCTTATAGGCCTACATGTGAGATATGCAAGATATGCATATATAACGGTATCAAATTGATTAATAACAAAATGCAATTTAGAATGACCTTGGGATTAATTTTTTTTGTGTATGGATTAAGATTAACAACTGCCTTTATTTGCCCTATAATCTATCATCATCGTCGCCATCAGCGAACTCTATGGGATTTTTTTTAAAACTGCCTCCCACATTTGTGAGGGGTAATATGACACAGTCCTCAACACAAGCATCCTGAGCCAGCTCTTTTTCGGATAGTTTATGGACTATTGCAGCTCCAATTGAATCTCCAAGCACATTGATCACAGTACGCATTCTGTCCCTGCAAGAGTAAAGAGAACATTTTAGTTACTACAACCTACCGGTACTATATTTATTTTGCACCATACTTATATTTTTTGTTCTGAACCAAAATAATTACTCACACAAACCAGTCTATGGAAATAATTAGAGTGACATCTTTAACAGGCAGACCAACTGCAGTCAGGATAATCACCAGGGTTACAAAACCTGCTTGGGGTATACCTGCTGCTCCAATGCTTGAAACTGTGGCTGCAATACTTAAGGAATATGTCTCTGTTATTAAAGTGCACATACATCATTCATAAATCATCATACGCATACAGTACAAACTGAATACCAGTTTTTGTTTACCTTTTCTAAACCAAACAAGAGTGATTTCTTCTTTGTTTTTAACTTTGTAGCCTATTTTACCTGATGGTGATAATTTCCCCCACAGTCAAGGAGTAGCTGTTCAGCTGAGCTATAAAGATAGCGGCTGCTGCCTCATAAAGGGCTACACCATCCATGTTGATGGTGGCTCCTACTGGTAATATGAAGCGGGCAATTCTCTTGTCAATATGATTGTTATGCTCAATACAATGGATTGTCACTGGGAGAGTTGCTGAACTGTAGATATATAAAGGTAAACGTTTAGTAAATACATGTACAATATGTATACTGTATGTACTGTGGGTGTGTACAGTATGTGTGTGTGTGTATATCTACCTTGACGAGATAAGAAAAGCTGTTGTCAGGGCCTGTGCCATTCCCCAGATAAAGACATATGGATTCTTTCTCACAATGAAAAAGTACAGTAGTGGAAGGATGATAACTGAGTGAATTAAAAACCTTTTTGGATATAAATATTAACAACATTTCAGCAACAAAACTGCAAGTAGGGACAAAGTAGGCTTTGCATATTAAATATACTCACCCGCAAATCACAGTGCCCAGGTAGAGACCCAGCTTTCTAAAGATGTCAAAATCATCAACCTCAATGATTTTGGCAGCAATTAGAAATAATATGCCAATTGGCATGTAACTGAAAAATAGTCAAAGTATTAGAATAATAATAATAATAACAACAATAGCAATTATTATTATAATAACCACACTTACTACATGAAGATAAACACCATTTTCATGGTGGCTTCATTTATTGCATCAAACAGCTCAATCAGAATCCGACCTCTATCACCCAATTTTCCAATGACGACACCAAATATCAGAGAGAAAATTATAAGTCCAAGGATGTTGATCCCATCGACGTATGAACCCTCGATTGTAAAGTCATCCTAAAGAAGAAGAAATAAACAAGCTAGAGAGCTTTGTAATACTAAGTTATGTGATTAATTCATCAAATGCATCAAAGGACAATAATATACGTTTTGAGTCTTGGATATATTTGTAATATTTTGTTCTCCTGGTTGGTTGCCGGGCTCAATCCTTTTACGTTGGGTCTTGTACTGTGGAAAAAAGATAATGTAGAAATAATTTATCCCGTTTATTTTTTTTAATGTGTAACCAATGATGGATTCTGTAGCAAAATACACAACAAAGTCACTGCATTATGTGACTGAAACTGAAATTCACATGCCTGCTGAAAACACGCCTGCAAAATGTTCTCTGGAAACATGTTCCTATAGTAAATGAGTAAAACACAAAATAATGTTTAAACTGTATGTTTAGTCAATATCAATGGTACAATACATACATTCATTAATTGAGGTCCTAAATAAATGGCAGCTGAGAAATGTTTTTACCTCATCAGATCCAACATAGCATCCACTGTGGTCACCTTTGAATATCCCTCTGTCCTGGTAATTTCATCAGTTGTACTCTGTGAAATTCCAGGTTTAACTGTGGAGATCAGGATAATGCCTGAAATGAAGGAGATATGCAAATACATTTAAAAAGTCTTGAATTGGGAACAAATTAACAAATCACACAACTGTCCTTTTAAATTAAACTTTTCTTAATTTATGTTTGTAAACATTTAATTAAATTCATTAACAATTTAAGTTATAATCTTCTGTATGTGTCACATGTCCTCTAGTAATTAGCAATAATTAGCAAATGTATTCCACTTGCAGGCTGTGTACGTATTTGGTGTTATAGCAACTTGTTTAAGCACATGCTGGACTTCACTGTATTGTTGTTCATTGAGTATTGGCATACAGGAATTTCAGTCTGGCTGTGGCACATCCTGACAATATCTGCAAGCATGCATAAAATCTGCCAAATTGTATTTGCTTACCCAAGCTATTCTAGAGGGTTTAAGGACACCTCATGTGCCTGTGAAGGCCAGGGACTCAGAAGTGGATACTCTGGGCAGATTCCGTTGTTTTAAGAGGATTTTAGCACTCAAATGCAACAAACATCCAGCAGGATTTAAAAAGCGTTGAACCACTTATCAAGGTTAGATAGGTTGTAGGCTACAGTAGAATGAGGGTCATTCCATGTCATTTTACATATAGGCATCCACCACACCACCTGTTTGTCCCCTTGAAAAAGATGTACCCCTCATGTGTTTCTGCAGTGGCTTTATTGTTTGAATAAATTATTGAAAATGTCAATCTGCAGTCCAATTACATTTAGACCCCTAGAAGCTAGGAAACGTACATATGTCCTTGCTCCCTTGTAGCACACCAGTGTCCCATAAACATAGAGAAAAACAAGCATATATGCTTGTTTACCCTACGTTTCTAAGTAGAATAGTGAATCAGTGCACTAGCAGAAGATGTAGGTTGCAGGTCCTGCAACCTACATCCATAAGCCATCAGCTGGGCTGATGGCCAAAGCATGACACACAATAGAGCGATAGCCAAAACCAAAACACACCCAGGATTGATGTGTTCTCTCCATCAAACCTTGGTCTATGGACATTAGAACTCACCAAGTATCACAGCCAAGACCGTGGTAGAGAAATAATAAATGATTGCTCTTAAGCCAATTCTGCCTGAGGCTGCTGATTCCAAGGTAGCCACTCCTGTAGAAAACAATTCAAATAAAATAAGTATTTCTATCATACTCAGATTTTAAAATGATGGGTTTGTATAAAAAAAGTTTTATTTTATACGCTTAATAAACTAGGTTGTGTGTGTGACTGCATTTCAAGGTTGTGGTAACAACATTTAGTATGTCATTTAACCATGACAATGTTCTTAACGATTATGGTTGTGCATTTTCAGTTTACCCTTTTGCCAGTATGTGAGAAGTACATAACTCTCTGTTCCTATTGATCTGGTCACAACCCAAAAACAAGAGATATGACTGCTTGTTTGGGTAAAATGATAACGAGTGTAGAGACTCCTGCATGCTTCTCTTGTTTTGCTATGTGTCACAGACTTTCTACTATAAATGTAAGATTACCCTGCCATTCTGGTCTTGGCAGACTGTTTTCACAGTTTTACCATTGCGGT
Source organism: Aphredoderus sayanus (assembly GCA_027564795.1). NCBI lineage: Eukaryota > Metazoa > Chordata > Actinopteri > Percopsiformes > Aphredoderidae > Aphredoderus > Aphredoderus sayanus. The sequence goes on along the minus strand of JAODUG010002006.1, from coordinate 6,731 downwards.
ACCTTGCAAGAATTAAACAAACCACAAAGACAAGTTCTACGGTCTCTCAGTTATTCAGATCTCGATATTATTTTTCCACCACAAGGTGTAGGCTGTAATTATATTGTAATGACATGAAAATGCACAATTTACAAGAAAGGACTTATGTGTTAAAAGTGTAACAACAGAAGTTACCGGTGATCATGCTTGACAGGATTAAAGGTAAGATAACAAGTTTCAGCATTCTCATCAGCATTTCTCCAGGAAAGCCAATGTAGGATTTTTGAAGAGTGGATAGTTCAGCATATGCTCTAACCACAAGCCCAAGTACAATACCTAAAGGAAGTGAGAATGTATTAGATACGCGCAGGATTCAAAAGTATAGAGCCAGAGAAAAATAAAACGCGGTAAAGTCAGCCGTCGTTTCGGTTGCATGGTGAACTGAGGCGCCGAAATTGTAAACATTGCGGTTACCACTTGCCATTACTCCAAAACCACTAGCGTTTTGGAGTCTATTGGATCTATTGGCAAAGTCCTAATCAGTTGCAGGTAAGAAGGCTGTAATATTGCAACATTAAAGTTGGAATACAATTTTAAAAAACATTTACCGTAATGTTTAAAATATCGGCAGACTAACAAATACAGCGGCTCACTTCACCATGCAACCGAAAATGTCCTACTCACCTAACACCACGCAAAAAACTGTTGCCATCAAAAGACCATTTCTTCTCAAAAAGTTTTTGAGTGCCTTGAACTTGATAGCTCTCATTTTTATGTTTCCCATTTTCCCGGACAAGTTAATATTAAGTAGGCCTCGGCTTATATAGCTACAAGAAGCCTCCAGTAATAAATCCTTCCGCCTATCCTTTCCCCTGAATTGGGTTGAGATGATGTATGGTGTGTTATGTTTCCTGCGGCTGCTGTTGGGTTCAGTTAACAAGCTGAGACAATGATGTACTTTTATGGTGTGCTTGTGTTAAAAAGTTTTGTTGATTTGTTTAAAAAAGGCGTGGATAAACTCGAAAGTTTGATTGGATAGGCCTAACTATCGTTTCGCATTCGTAAGCCTTAACGAAACTTAACTGCAACCTTGCATCAGCTGGCAGGGTGAAGTTACATCACATGGTCGGATCACCAGAGCTAGGAATATGGTTACCCACTCACGCAGTAAAGTTAGACGTCAACATCAAAAATACTGTAAGCTAAATCAAACATGTAGTACCCTATCTGCACCGTCTACAGATATTCGCACTCTGTGCAACACTAGACTAGATTTAGAGAGTTTCACTGCACAAATGTGAATTAGAATAAAGGTGCATGTGTCTGTGGAAAAGAAGAGTAGGGTTAATTGGCGGCTCCAACTACTCTACGCGCCGTCAGACGCGCTTGTCTGTCTAGGTTACCTCTAAAAGTGTGTCCACCACAGCAGGAAAGCTCTATGGTGGGCTGTTTACATTTCAACAACACTAGTATTATGCCCTTCATGGTGTTGTGTATTCAGTGTTTAAATGCTTTAAAGGACAAGGCAAAACAATGGAGAATTCTATATAGGCATATTACATCAGTGACGTGCGGTGAGGTTCGTGGCTGGGGAGGCAGACATTGTCACTTGTTGAGAACACAAGGCAGGGAAAGTAGAAAAGACGGTTTCTCGTAGGACAACCACACAGCCAGTCTTTTCAGGTGTTTGAAAAGAGCGTGTTATTTTCTGTTCTGTAGTTTGAAGCAAATCTTTCAGCTCCGGCATCGGCCTTGCATTATTAATCACATTTTGATTGTAAGTCCAGTCCAACTATTTTAGCTTATATATGTAATCTTCTATTTCTGCAGTCAGGGCAAAAAATGTAAATGAACAGACTTATGTGTACTTAACTTTTTCTATGATTTTTTAACTACCCTCACGCATGCCCCCTTCAGTGAGGCAGAGGTTTTGGCTGCCTCCAATCCAGATTTTTCGCTGCGGCCTTTTGTCAGATCAGCAAGACTAATATGTTATACACATACATGAAATACATGACCTAGACTATGGAATGTTAGGACGTATAATAAAAGTGTATACTAACATTACATTGGTGACATACAGAGAGTTCAATTGCACATGCTCAAGTTGAGCAAAAAAAAAAAAAAGCAGCTCAAACCAGTTTATGAGGAATTGCGGGGGCAGCATAGCCCGCCAAAGTGAGCCTTGACCCACAATGAGGATGACTGTCCATAAAAACTATACAGGGTAAACGCTACAGCGACCCCTCTAGCAACTATTTTGTAATACCAATGAGGCTAATGAAATAACTGGGAAGAAATGCCTGATACAGGTGCTGAAATAAACAACAGACTACTGTGAACATTTACCAGCAGGCTTCTACAATGAAGACTACAGCTATTGAGTTCCTATCCTTCTTATCCAACACTGAGAGGAGGAGAGGGCAATATGCTAGACAAATTGGACAGAGTAAACATTAAACAATGTGTGACATTAAGCTTTTTTAAAGCTTTATTTCTAAACAATGTTTAGATTACAATTACAAAGGTTGTTAAATTTTTTTATTTTGCAATGAAGGGAAAAAAAGCTTTAAAGGTATATTAAGCAATTACAAGCTAATACACTTTTTGTCAAATTCACCTAATATTTCCAAGCGACTATAGCTTACTGTTCTCTGTGAGTGAAAAAAACAATCTGGTACTTCTACACAGCCGTGGGTTCAGTAAATTTGAACACAAAGTGGTGCAGACTGCACGCAACAACAATATCCTATCCTTTGCAATGCGTTTCCAATGTGTGGGGCAGAGCTTCTGAGAGAGCACCATAAGGCATTGTTTTTCTTTTAATTGAGTTCAAATATCAAAAAGCTTTCTCCAGAATAACTATAGCTTTAAATGCAGCCATGCAGCATCATAACAAATCACATCCAGTTATACATTTCACACTAATAATGTTTGTAGTTAGAACAATACAAGTTACAGATCAGTCATTCATTTCACTAAAAGAGAGGGCAAAATATAAATACATGTACCCCAGATGTAACACTTTTTTCAGTGAGTAGGAGATAAAGTTCATTAAGCCAATGTCATTTAAATCTCTAGGGTGAATTTTCATATTTCCAATTTACTAAGATACATTTCTGATCCTGATTCAAATTCACTACTACTGGCTTCATAGACAAGCAATGTTGGACCGACTGCTTTGTCTTTAAGATAACAGTTAACGGTCTTCCAGTGAAGTGCATGCCAGACATTGATAGCACAATCAGTATGCAGAAACCTGCAGTGTAGCCTACCTACTCATAGTGTATAACAAAGATACACTACACATCATCCAGCTATAACATTATGACCACTGACAGATCACAGGTGAAGGGAATAACACTGACTACCCCATTATCATGGCACTTGTCATTGGGTGGGATATATTAGGCAGCAAGTGAACCTTTTTTCCTCAAAGTTCATGTGTTAGAAGCAGGAAAAATGGGAAAGGGTAAGGATTTAATCGACATTGACTATGACGAAATTGTGATGGCAATAGACAACTGGGTCAGAGCATCTCCAGAACTGCAACCCTTGTGGGGGGTTCCCGGTCTGCAGTGGTCAGTACCTATCAAAGCTGTAAAAGGAAGAGGAAATGGTGATATGGTGACAGGGTCATGGGTGGCTACGACTCATTGATGCATGTGTGGAGCGAAGACTGGCCCATGTTGTTCGATCCAAGATGAATCTTAAATGGCTATACAAGGTTATTGATGGTTCTGATAGAAAGGTGTCAGAACACATAGGGCATCCCAGGTTGTTGCGTATGGAGCTGTGTAGCCGCAGACCAGTCAGGGTGTAAATGCTGACCTCTGTCTACTGCTGGAAGTGCCAATGGGCATGTGGGCTTCAGTGCTGGACCATGGACCAATGGGAGACAGTGGCCTGGACTGCTGAATCACATACTTTCCTTAACATGACGTGGATGGCCGAGTGCGTGCGTGTCTCTTGCACCAGGATGCATGGAACAAGGCAAGCCGGTGGAGGCAATGGTGCTGGGAAAACTTGGGTCCTACCATTCATGTGGATATTACTTTGACACATACCACCTACCTAAGGATTGTTAAAGACTGTGTACACCCTTTCACGGAAAGGATATTCCCTGATGACAGTGGCCAGCTGGATAATACACACCGCCACAATGCAAATCTGGTTCAGCACTAGTTTGAGGAGCACAACAAGGTCAAGATGTTGACTTGGCCTCCAAATTCCCCAGATCTCAATCCAATCAAGCATCGGTTGGATGTGCTGGACAAACAAGTCTGATCTATGGAGGCACCACCTCACAATTTATGGGAAAGGATTTAAAGGATTTCCTGCTAAAGAAGGTAAACACCTTCAGAAGTTTAGTTGAGTCCATGCCATGAGACTGTTTTGAGTGACCTGTAAAATATTACTCAGGTGGTCATAGTGTTACCACAGTGTGCTAACAACTTGTATGTTGATATAGTGAAGGGTCAGGGAATGATGTGAGGATTCTGGCAAAGAAAGCATTGGCCTAGGCCTAAATTGTCTGGAATATATGTAAACACGCACTGTAGGAAAATGAGCTAGATATTGAAAATAGACAAGAGTTAAGTTTGTAAACTGATAACAGCATGGTCCATTCCATGCTGTTATGGGTGTGATGATTTATGTGAGGATATTTCAGAAAATTAAGAATTAAGAAAATGAAAGGTGAAAAGTGTTTTCATGAGCTCCTATTTCTTTTGGTGACGATGTGCTGCCATCTAGAGTTTTCTTGGGTTACCCGTGTTTCCAACTAAACACGGGTAGACGGTTATATGCGTGAAATGTGTAGATCGTGTTATGTGTGTTAAACCAAAGTGTTGCATATAGGCTATATACTGACATGGCAGCGTACGAAGAATGCGTTAATTCAGTGTGAAAGACGTGTCCAGGAGGTGAGAGAAAAACCTTTTAAGTTTCTTATGGAGTGAGGCGCAAACGGAAAAGGGAGAGAAGCTTGATTCATACAGTATACTTGACACGCCCCATAAAATACGTCAAGTGTGGGCGCGTCCTAGCTCTTTGGACTTCCGCGGCCCTGGTCCTCCAAGACGCACCTCTCAATCTTTGTAACTACGCGCTGACTGCGAGGACGGCGCTTTGGTCATCTTTACCTGAGACAGACTGCTCCAGCTATATTTACCGCTTTGATGCGACATTTGCAATGAATGATGGTACGGTCACATCGCACTAAATTCTCATTGGCCAATATTCCAACATAGTCATCCAATTCACTTCAGTTTAATGCGAGCGTAGGGTAAATACAAATTTCGCTTGCATAGAATTGAACTGGATTCCCTAAAAATAGTGTAGATACCTAAAATTCCAATAAAATGCACACTATTATACACTATATGTATAATCACAGTGCTTTTTTGTCAGCCCAATAGGCCTATATGGTGTGTGCAAGACCGAGCCATACTTTCTCACTTACAAAGATCATTTTGTTTACATATTTAAGATAACTTTCAAATAGCAAATGGTTCTGCTGTCAGGGATCAATGACAGCACAGCCACTGGTCTGACCTTTGGCCATGGCGTTAGCATTGCATGGGCAAAACTCTGACTCCAGACAAGTTATCAAAAGCAGCATTCAACATCAATAGTAACCTTCCTGTTGTGATCACTTTCCCATCAGTTTCTCTGTGTTTATTGTTTATTTAGTTTCTATGTTACTCTTATGTAGCAACAAAGAGACAACATGGACATAATCCCACTTATACGGTATGTGTGTTTTCAAAATGTTGAGAAACATTTTGTTGTCCTTAAGTCCTTAAAACCTCAAATATTTTTCAATTATGTATATAACTACTTATTTTTGGAGGTTGTGACATATTTTAGGCACCTACACATACAGTAGGTGTGTATGTAATTGCATTTAAAGTAGGATAGTGAGGAGTAGTATACAGCTATATCCGTTGTGATGTCCTTCGGGTCAAAATGACCCAAATCACTATCTCTTTGGGGCAGATAGAAAGAGCTAAACCTAATTCTACAGCTTACACAGACATATGACGTGCACTGCTGGCACAACAAGGTGTGTTTGAAACCCGAGGACAACAGGCAGGAGGGTTAAAAGGCACGAAAAATCAACACAAATACATTAATAAATAATTAATAAATAAATAAATACACACAGCAATGAAAATTAAAAAACACACAAAATCATACAATCAGATGGTGTTGCCGGGTGGCCATATACAATATTTTTAAGGACATCACAAGTGATATAATTTCTAATTATTGCATTATCATATCAAATAATACCCGGAGGCTGATGATGAATTAACAAAATAATGTTTTGGCCATTTTAGTATTGATACAGCATAAGAACATTGTTTCACTGTTGTGTCACCACTAGAGGTCGCCAGCAAACACAATATGTCATTATAGGAAACTGACATAAAATATGTTTGTTCATTTTAGTTTTTAATATTCTATTCATGCATTTTTACATACACATGCACATTTTTGACATCATTCATTTATAGCGGTTGTAAATATGAAATAAGTAGTAAACTATCTTCTGTATACCACCTCTCTTGACATCTTTCTTTTCTCTCTGTATGTAGATGATCTAACCCATGGGCCAAATATGTAATTTTCAGCTTCCTAACAACTACAGACTTGACTTCAGTAGACTACAATTCAACTTGTGGTCCAAGTGATATAGAATACTGTGAGTCCTGCTGATTAAAGTGATGAAAGGCTGTCGTCAATGA
>JAODUG010001995.1:0-11511 GCA_027564795.1 Aphredoderus sayanus | reverse complement strand
TCATTTGAAACCACCTTCTCCGTCTGCCTTTGTCTCCGCGCTTGGGTTCCCCTTGTTTCCCCGCACGTATCCTGACATTAAGAACACATTTAAGAAATTATTAGTAAGATATTGGTGAATGAGGCTCAATGGTCTTTTAAAAAACAAAATATAGGGTGCACTGCACACATACTAATTCAACTCCATCTGCTAAACATACTGTAAAACACATAGCAATGGCTTGGTATGTGTTTATGGTTTAATTGTGCTCACACTTACCATAGTTCTTGGCTTGTGCCAGCGTTGCTCCGTCCGGAACTGCAGTGATGTTTAACTGAGAGTAATGTGCGGTCTGGTACAGCACTGCAACATTATGGTTGCACAGTACTGTACCAGCCACACATGAACACTAAGCTTCAATCATCTGCACTGGGGAGGAGTCCTCAAGGACGATCTTTTAAAAGAAAATAAAAAAAGGGGCAACCCCAACCTTATTTAAATTTGCAGCGTCCAAAGATCGTCCTGGGCTGTGTCATGTTATAATCATATTAACACACCGCACCTTAAATATGACCAAAAAGAGAAATCTGATTGTGTAAAATAATCAATGTAATCACAAAACTAAAATAATATATTTCTGTTTTTCTAACACTATGTAAGGACATTAAAGTAGATATGTCTGACTAGCTTAGTGTTTTAATTTACTCAAACGGATGTTTAAATATACAGTAGTTTGTACAACATTGAATGCTGATCTGGAGATACATAAAACAACTGAACAACAACATAAGCCCACAACCAGTTTCTGGGGTTTTATACGAAGGTTAGATATCTGTAAACTACTGATAAAGTACAATAGATGTATTGTATCTAACAGTACTTGTAAAATACAGGCAACATTTTGTTACCTACAGTACTTAAGACGTTAATAGTGTTATATAATAACATAACCTACCCTAACCACATCAAACCCCCAGAACATAATTGGAACAGAACTGTCTTTGAACTGACAAACTAACAGTACTAAACCATCTTCCATCCTACTCTGAGGTTGTGAGGTTTCTCATTCTTCCTCATTAATCTATGGCAGGTGCCTCGGACGCTCACGGTCCCTGTTCTGGGATCTTAATTTGATAATGGGAACAATATCTCGTTATCAATATCACATTTAAAACTGCGTCATATTAGTTGTTGTGAAACTACTGTTATCCATTGTTAGTGAGGTTAGCTGGTTAGCAAAATATGACGATGTTGCTGTTTTTTACAGCAGGTAGTTACTAATCTAGAAAGTTAACTTACCTTCATAATAATCAATTTAAGTGGATACGTACATCTTAAAGCCTTTCTCCCGCTTACATCTTGGTGCAGAAGAAGCAGCTTGAATTGCTAAAATATACCAAAGTTATAGTTCTAACTACAAAACCTATAAATTCTACTAGTACAGTACACACACTAACCTAAACAATAACACTAACACTAACCTAACAGTACACTGAACTAACCAGCAAAAGCAAACCTATATACTATAATAAAACATCAAATAAAATATATTAAATCTACCGATTTACTGAATAACTATTCTACTAAACTGATCTACTAAACTGATCCGCTACCAAACCTATAAAATCTATAAAACTGTTTACTAAAGGAATTTGTGGGGTAATTCTGGGAAAGCTGCTCATTAAAAGAACAAACAACACAGGCATCAGTTGACCTTTCTTTTATCTGACTCCATACTTGACTCCCTTAGACCATCTGCCTCTCAGTATTTCTCTACTCCAAATAGCTTGCCTTTTTGTCTGGCCTATTCATACAAAGCAGATTACTATTGTTAAGCAATTTACCATGTTATGATTATTATTGATTATTATATTCCAACATTACCAATGTACAAAACAACTAATAGCTTTTTAATAAACTGTCGATCAGCGTCAGAAACCGGAAATGGTTATGCACACACTCCAATTCCCGGAAGTCGACCAACGGCATCTTACGCAACTAGCCAATTGTTCTCTCTGCGCTCTAACTTGAAACAGACTGTCACTCACTCCCCCTGCATCCCTAGACTGTGACTTATCTCTATAATTTCTCCTATAGCTTTCCTCTGCTACGTCTAGACTCCCTCCTTGTATCCACAAGGCATCTGCTTCTTCGCCGCCTCCTCCCCCGAATAAGGAAGGGGTGCCGAAGGTCTATGTTCCTGATATTTTGCCAAACTCGGGTACATTTAATCTCCCTCACTCACTTTCTCTCCCTTCTTTCTACTTGCTTTACCCTGTTCTTTATCCTGTTTACCAACTGCCACTGCTGCTAATGCCATATTGTGCAAATGCATTCTACGGCGATCTAACTCATCTCTTAGATCTTCTCATCGTTTCTTCCACCTCCTTTTAAACAACCCGTCTCTTCTCTTCCTTTAAATGGTCAGTTAACTTGTCTTTAGCCAACAATTCATCTTCAATTACCACTTCTACCGGAGTTTTCTCACCTGCCTCGCTTGAGCCTTTCATTTCCTCCACTAACTTATCATACACCTTTTGTATAACTTTTCCTCTTTTGGCACCCCAGACATTAGCTGCTGAAGAATAGGCTCCCACTGGTATCTATTCCTGTCTACTGGACATTTGCCAAAATCTGCACACTCCCTGCCAAATTTTCTGTCCATTCTGAATCTCTTTTTTTTTTTATCTCTCCCCCGCCCTTCCAAACTCAGACTCCTTTGTAGCTCGTCCCCGCTACTCTCACGCGCTTCTCACCCCTCCCTTACATTCTCTATTTTCAATAGTTCGCTCCCGTTCACTGTTTCACGCACTCTACTAACTTCCTCTATTTCTCTGCTTAATTATTTTCCTAAAAACATTTATCACCCAACTCTCACACACTGTACAAATAATGTTTATACACTACAACAGTCTTGCCCTCCTCTGTGATTTTCCGTCTATATTAACACACGCGATATTTTACTACTTCTATTGTTATATCTTAAAGTATAATTAAACTAGGAGGATGTGACAGAATGAATGACAGTACTAGCATTTATCAATTCTCAATCACTGACTTCGATAAAACAGGTGTCTGCTTACCTTTTGGTAGAGCACGCTCTGTAATGTCACCCCTCATGTTCCTCCGCTGTGGTATCTCTTGTTCTGGTCTTCAAAAACCCTACTCCACCACGTCAGAGGTCACCAAGTAAAGAAATCTTGGGCCTAAATCAGGTCCCAGTTTCTGCGTGTTCTTTGATGGAGTTAAAGGAGTAATAAGTCAATGTGTGAGTTTTATAAAATCAGCTTTAATGAAAGATATAAAGAATACAAGTACAGGGCCCTGGGTCAGAAATCTTTAGCCAGCCAATAACACAAAGTGTCAGGGCGTGAAGTCTGACGTCTGACTGGTTATTCCTATACCCAGGGATTATATACCACACACACACAAAGTGGAGGTTCCTGCTCGAGCACATACACGTTTTTGCATCCATTGTCCTTGGGATTTGAAGGGTTACAGGTACAGCTGACAGATAATCACATATTTTGCTCACTTCCTGCTTTAGCAGTACCCCATTTTAATACAGTTAACACAACAGTATGATACTCAATGTTAAATCTGTGATCACATGTGGAGTAAAATAATATATCAAACCATAAACAGTGTAACATCACCGTGAAGTGAAATAAGGCAAACAATAATTTGAATATATGTCTTCAGTCGGCAGGACCAAACTAAAGCGACAGAGAAAGCGACTTGAAAATAACAATGGCGGATCCTACATAGGTAAACGTAGATGATGCTATATCGTCAGTTTTATCTCAACTGAAGACTAATTCTTAATTGAAAATAGAACAGCATTTAAGGCCTTTTTAGACAGAAAATATGTTTTCGATCTATTCCCAACTTGTTTCGGCGATATTTTAATTTCATACGTCATAAGGTTCGTCGGTCAGAGTGGATGACGTTACGGTGACAGACAAATGGTTTATCCAATCAACTGACAAGATGTTTATGACAGATACCGCCCTAAATAAGCTTCCCAGATGGACTTGTGAAACACAATCCATCTGGCATGTCAGGTTAGACAAAACCAATTTACTACTTTTTCATTGGTGGGTGGGCCTTCAACGACCCTTTGTAGTAATATTGCTTTACTTCTGTCTTCTCTTCCAAGCGTCTGGCTGCAAACATCTCGACCTCTGGCGCATCTGTATAGTTCCATCAAGGAATAATAATCAATAATAAAATATAATTAATAATCAAAAATTAAGCCTTTTTTAAGTCATATTTGAATGGTGATTATATTGCCTGTAATATGTCCCACTGAAAGTTTAGTTAGGGGAAGATGGCAGCATGACGAGTAGCCAGATCAGCCAGCCAGCATGTCTACACAATGACAATAAAAATATCAGATGAACACGCTGTCAAATGTTCTGTTGATGCATTAATTAGATTAAAGTAGGCTAATACAACATCATTGTGTAGCCTATGCTTGCTTGTGTCATCGTACTGCAGCGCATTTTGAAACTGCATACTTTTACAAATACATGACCAGCAGGTCTCGCACTGTGTGAACATCCACATCAATAGGTTAGTGTACAGTGTCAAATACAGTATAGGCTACAAAATGTTGACAGCTAGGATCAAGCTCTCACGTGAGTGTAGTATGTTACCACTTGGTAAATGGCAAATATTGAAATAAATAGGTTTCAGTTTACATACTGTGGTGACACAATTTTAGCTTGACAATTAAACAAGTATTTTATATTTCTTGTATGTAAACTTTGCAGTGTGACCTTTTGACCGATGTGCAGGACACGTACACAGGCTCCTCTGCTTCCCCTTATAGCGTCTGCTGAGATTTACTTACCCAATCCATATTTCATCTGTCTCTGGAACACATTGATAAACATCTCCTTGTGAGATAATAGCAAGGAGGTTCCTGTTCTTACCCTGAATTGCGGTTTTGTCACCACTGTCAGTTACTATAAAAGAACGGCGGACCTGTCTCGGTCCGACCTTCACAGACTGCTTAGACACTCTGTGAGGGTTGTACCAATTTTGCAAGAATTAATAAAACCAACAAATACAAGTTCCAGTGTCTCTCAGTTTATTCAGATCTAGATATTATTTTTCCACAACACCACTGCATACTGACTACATTTGTACTGTACTTCATAAAATACAGTACTAGCCTATATTATTCAGCACACTGATGTCTGTAAGTATCCATCCTTACCTGATGAGATTTCCAAATTCAGCAATAAACATGTAGATATCAGTAAATAACTGAGTATTTGTGTTTTAATACATTTAAGTAGTAAATTCACGCATTTTAACGGTAATGTCTTTGGGGAGAGGAGCAGGTTCAGGGTTGGTTTCCTTGTGAAATGTGGGCTTGTAAAGCCCTTTGAGACTGCAATGTGATTAAGGGCTATATAAACATATGTGACTTGACATTTTATTATTATTAGGCCTCTATCACCTGGCTGCTTGTCAGCCTTCCATCTTCTTATAACTGCATCTTCAATTGAACTTCTAGGCTACAATCACCAGTCAGATCAGATTTAAAAAAAAGTGTTTAAACGTTTGGTAACTTTGTTTAACCATGGATTTCACACCTTTCGCGAGCAGCAGAACATAGATAGGCCGCACCCTTGCTTGAATTCTGGCCCACTGCTGGCTGGGTCCCCAACCCAAAACTGCCCCACTTACTGAAAACTTAAACAAATGATTTGCTCTGGCCTGTATCTGGCACACACACGTAAAACTGATCAAGCCGAGTGTCATCTGAGTGTTCCCCGGCCCAGAGGTGGCCCGTACACTGCTAAACTTATTCTTATAATCCATTTATAATGTTTACTTTAACAATTATAACTTCCACTACCTAATGCAAAGGCATTACAATCATTTAATTAGACCGCGCCATATTCTGGCATTACAAGGTGCGTTTGAATCAGGAGTGCGACAGGAGGGTTAAAAAATAATAAAACACACACACACACACACACTAGGCCTAAATGTTTTATTTTAGCAGTATAGCCTACTTTTCCAGCCGCCTTCTGTCAGCTGTACTGGAGCCACCGCTTAAAGTGTCTTATCCTCAGTTTCAGCGGTACTCCTAGTCAGAGGGCTCTCCGAACAGCAGCTTAGGTATAAATTAATACATATTGTAAGGTCAGTATGAGGTCATTAGCATAATTTCAACTGAAAGAAAGTCTGTATGGTCACAAATATACTTGACAATTACTCCCTCTCTCCCTGCTCCAACACACCTGATTCACATGAATGGGTTGTTATAAATCTCTGCAGAAGCCTGATAATGACCCATTCGTTTGAATCAGGTGTGTTACGAACGATACCTGGACCCTTGGTCCTGTACGCACACCCTTTAACCATTTCAACTTCCTTGACAGAGCTGTAGTGACTGGTTGCTAAGGAATGATTGGACTTTAAGGAGCGACTGGGGGCAGAGGTCTATTTAGTAGTAGTACTCAGAGCCATTCAGAAGTGTGCTAGTGTATTAATTTAGGAAACAGTATTCAAGTCGGTTTTTATAAGCACTTACCTGTACATGGCTCTGGTAGTACTGTACTAGAATTTGGAGTGAAATATTTTCCTTTATGACATTCACATTAATGTTGATTATTAAATATGCCTATTCATTTATCCAACTGTATTCTTAGGGAGATTGAAGGCAGACATGAGAAATGAGATGTTCCTCACCCAAATTTAATGAATGAAGTGTTTGATAACAACCTCGCTTTTCAACTCCTCCTGCCTCTTGTTCCCCATGGTGAAGTTTAACGAACATCAGAGTGGCAGACAGAATTATTCTTTGATCTAATCTCACCCTGCCACCTATAAGTCTAGCCTGGTAGATGACCTGAGATCTCCACACAGCAGGGGAGATGCTCTGTAAGTTTGGGGCTTCACACCTCCCTTGCATCACCCACTCCCTGTTTACCCAGATGTTCCCATGAACCCCCAAGGCTAACACCTAACCAAGCTTCTTAAAATAAGGCTAGCCAATCAAACCCAGGACATGACTCTAGCCAAGTCCGCCTTCATGCCCCCTTTGACCACCATATAAAATAAGATGTGTTGCCTATTGGTGGGCTCTCTGTTTGATACATTTTTGTACATTCTTTTTGATATTATTCTCTTGATAAATTATTTTTCAATTATTCAATATATAATCTGTGACAACTTCATTCGAGTTTTGGATACGTCTTCTTCAAATTCAAGCTTCCGTGAGAGGAAGATGGCTGCTGTTTGAATTAGTGATGGGTTGATCGCGAATGAGCCGGCCGGCTCTTGTAGGTGAACGTCGGGAGCTGGCTCGCATATCTGAAGAACCGATTTTTAAATGTATATATCCTATAGACATTAAATTATGTTATAATGAAATAATGAATTATTTTAATTTTATTTAAAATAATTGACTAATTCAAAGAACAACAAATAAAATGAAATAGGCCTAAAGGCACACACACATTCATTTGACTGTCTGATCAGCCTCACATTCTGTTCCTGTCAATCAAACACGCGGTGTCAACCAATTATACTGCAGTAAAAAAGTTACACTTTAAATACAAATGTTTAATAATAATGTTTAATTTTAATAACAAATCAATGCATTTTGGTGCAAATCAATGCACAACAAGACAAATGTGGTTAAGGTAGATTATCATTTAATAATTTAATTAAAATTGTTTTCAAACCTATCATAGTCAATGTCATAGTTAAAACATTTATTTCCTAACCCTCCTGTTGTCCTCCGACACATAGGTCTGTAAGCTGTAGAAATACGTTTAGCGCCCTTTATCTGCCACAAAGAGCTAATGATTTGGGTAATTTTGAACCGGAGGACATCATACGGGTTAAAGAGCCGTTTGGGAGCCGAAAGAGCCGGCTCTTTTCAGTGAGCTGAGTCAAATGAGCCGGCTCACGAAAAAGAGCCGGGTTGCCCATCACTAGTTTGAATATGTAAATTCTCAAATGCTAGGAGTTCATCGCTAACCTGACCTGCCAGATGGATTGTCGTTCACATTTCCTCGCAACGAAAATAAATTGAAGCTCGCGAGATCAGGATGGTCACGCGAGGCTAGAATTTGACATGAAGTTAAACACACTTGTACAGTAGGTGGCGGTATGCACCTTAACGTTGTTTGCTACCGCCAGTAAATCGAGAGAAGAAAATAAGAAGAAGAAGAAGAAGAAGAATCCGACGACAAAAAAAAGGAGTTTGATGTCAGACTGACTACCACGTTACACAAGAGAATCGATGGAATCCCTTAAACAATCTTTAAAAACCTATTTTAGGTTTGATACTTTCAGATCTAAGATACAAGAAGATATAGTCAAAGCAGTCGTCAAAGGTAGCGTAATACCAAAGTACTGTACCTTGTTAGCAAATCTTATTTGAAAAGGAAACGCTTGCTAGCTGTGTTGCTAACAGCATCTTCACGACTTTATCGGTTGACTGCATTATGTATAGGCTTCTGACAGTAATGATGAAAATAAAGGTATGTGATTAAGGTGAAAACTATGTCGTTGCAGGTGACAGGGATGTTTTTGTATGTATGCCGACTGGAGCAGGGAAATCCCTCTGTTACCAACTCCCAGCGTTGTTGGCCAAGGGCATTACACTGGTTATATCCCCGCTTATTGCTCTTATTCAGGTCAGTGTTTGTTTGTTTGTCAATTACTCGTTTAGCCAATGTGTTGTATTAACACTAGAACTACCGGTATTCTCTAACCTACTAGAATGGCCATAGCAGTCATTCTGACTGCTCAAACATCATTTGCATATAATTTCAATAACTAATAATTATTCTAAGAATAAATGGCCCTGACTGTTAGGATATGTAACAATAAACATCAGGACATTACCTTTTAATTCTAATGAATGGGAAAATGTATTAGTTAATCAACAATCACAGAACAGCTATTGAAATTGCAAATACAAATTCCAATAAAAACGCATTTATTCTTCCTTGAATATTGGAATACAATAATATACATTTTATTATTGTAATGCTATTCAAGACACTCATAGACAATATAAAAACATCACCAATGCATTAGTAAAACTAAATTTTCTATTTGGGTCTAGCTTAAAGCTAAGCTAGGTTTTAACTTGTTACTGGGTAACGGTGATGCAGTTTCAAGAGTAGGGGAAAAGTAGCAAAAAATACACTTTAAATATGACTGTTATGGCCATTCTAGGTAGAAATATTTAAAACTCTTTTGTGTTTTATATTTTAATAAAATAAGATATAGACAGTCAGGGTCCTATAGTTACATTAGTTATATTTTAATATATCTATTACACTTCAAAATTTGAAAACAGTCAAAATGACTGCCTTGGTAGTGCGTTTGTTAATTCTTAAAACATTTTTTTCTTCTCCATCTAAAAAGGATCAAGTGGATCACCTCAAGGAGCTTAACATCCCTGCTTGCTCCATCAACTCTAAGCTCCCTGTATGCGAGAGGCGTCTGATCATGGCTGATTTACAGAATGACAGTCCCAAGCTGAAGTTACTCTACATAACCCCAGAGATGGTGGCCTCCCCCTCCTTTCAGCCGTGCCTGACAGGCCTGTGCTCACGTAATCTCCTGTCTTACCTGGCTGTAGATGAGGCTCATTGTGTATCCCAGTGGGGGCACGACTTCAGGCCTGACTACCTGAAACTGGGGGATCTGCGTGCACGTTGTCCAGGGGTGCCTTGTGTGGCGCTGACAGCTACAGCGCCCAGAAGGGTCCAAGAGGATATTGCCAGGTCCTTGCGGCTGCATTTGCCACTTATGTTCATGACACCTGTGTTCCGCAGTAACCTACACTATGATGTGATCTACAGGGAGCTTCTGTCCAATCCCTACGCACACCTCCATGCATTTATTAAGGAGTCGTTGGCACTTAATAGCGGGCCCAAAGGACAGGTTGGACTTTTTGTTCATCTGTAATCCACATTTCTGTCCTTTTTTAGTATTCGGTTATTTTCAACATCGGTTGAATAAATGTGGGCAAGACAATAGTTTAGTTAAAAGGCAATTGTCAGCAGTAATTTCATACACATTTTTTCAGATTTTTGTTGTTTCGTGTTTGTAGGGTTGTGGGATAGTTTACTGTCGTACCAGAGAAAACTGTGAAACTGTCGCCTTCCAACTGACTAAACTAGGAGTCTTGGCCAAGCCTTATCATGCAGGTAAAATGGGTAATTTTTAGAGGTGTGCATCTCTCCCTTTTTATAAGGCAATTTGATATGTATCTAGATACATAGGCCATAGGGGTATCAGTGTCTTCCTTTTTATAAAGCGATTCGATATGTATCTAGAGTACTGTGCATAGGCTATGATGCATAACAAGGTTGCAATACAACCTATGGCAATTCTATGTAGCCTAGACTATGTTGCGAGAGTTTAGTCTCTCAGATTAACTATTAAAGATAACCAAGGTTTATTTACAAGTTACCAGTATGTTATGTTAGTTATGTGTTGAATATTTGACAAATATTTATTATAATATGTACATGTAATCTAAAATAAGATTTATTTTAGTGAGGACATGGACATTTTTTAATCATTTAATGGGATACTATTTATATCTATTAAAATTATGACTGTTTACTATGTCCAAATGGCTGGCTTATTTAAGGAAAAATTGATTAATATAACTTTGTAGTATGCGTCAACCAATTCATGATTCATAACTTTAGAATTGGTCCATTAACCGGTTCATCATATATTTAAATCTATCTAGGTGTTGGCAAATCGGTGTAGTTGCATAGCTAACATTAAAACTGGTTTTCCAATGAGCATCTGTGAATCGTTATGCCCCTTGTTATTGTAGTTTCACTTGTATCGCATTGGAATATTTTGTTTTTGGGCTGATTTATTTGATGTCTCTGATAGGTCTGAAGGCAGGAGATCGTACAGAAGTCCAGACTGATTGGATGCAGGGAAGACTGTTAGTTATTGTTGCCACAATCAGCTTTGGTATGGGAGTGGATAAGGCTAATGTCAGGTAAGGCTTGTATAGTGTAATTTATTCTGTTAATTAATTCCTGTAAGTGAATTAATTGTGATTATGTGGGCAAGTGTAAATGCTTCTTTACACATTACAGATTTGTAGCCCATTGGAACCTTGCTAAGTCCCTGGCCAGTTACTACCAGGAGTCTGGACGAGCAGGGAGAGATGGGCTTCCTTCCTCTTGTCGTACCTACTACTCTCCAAAAGACAAGGATCAGATTTCTTTCTTGATCCATAAAGAGGTCGCCCGCAAACAGGTCAGTTCAGACAACTCAAATTATATTAGTTGTTATGTAAGGATTCTAATTTCTAGACAATGTTGTTGGGCGCAAGGTAAGCAATCCAAGGGGCAAGAAATCAATTTAATTCTACACGGTATATTTAGCATGTGACCAATCAGCGTCATACTGGTAGCTATGGCATGTTTAACCCTCATAATGTACTCAGAAATCTCACATTTGGCCACATGGCGGCGCCATCTGATTATGTATGATTTGTGTGTTTTTCAATTG
>JAODUG010001974.1:0-11513 GCA_027564795.1 Aphredoderus sayanus | reverse complement strand
GGTTTAGCGCCTTCTATCTGCCACAAAGAGCTAGTGATTTGGGTCATTTTGACCCGGAGTACATTACGAGGGTTAAGCAAGTAAGATGAAACTAATAATCAGTTGATTTAGCCTCTGGTAGCAACAAACATTTGGTAACCAAATATTTGGTCATGCTCAATCAACCATCCTCACAGCTGTTGTCTTTAGAGTATAGTAAAATGGGTAATGTCGGCCCATAGGGGAAATCAATAAGGAACTAATTTTCCTCTTGACTGAATGGAACATAATACAACATACACCATTAACTATGTAAAACACAAGTACTTGTTTTTTGGAAACAACCCATGCCTCACTGCATATGTTCATGAAAACAACATACTACAGTCTTGGTTACTAGCCGATTGACTCAAGATCTATTTCCAGAGCTGAGAACAATGGACCATCAGGCACTGAGATTCCCATATATGGAAAATATACCTCTTTAAGTAGGTCAAGATAAACACTTTGGCCAATCAGAGGGAGAGAGAAACATTCCTGAGAATATGTTTTTCTATCCCTGATTGGCTGAGGTATGGAGACTGATGTGATTGGTGGTAAGCTAACTGAACCTGTCTGCTGCAAATATGTAGTGACATGCAAACACTGGAGCATAACATTTTTTACATAAATATCAAAAACACAACTGGAAAAAACGATATGCACATTTGAATAGAGACAATACAAACAGATAAAATAATATAAACAATTAATTATGAATCGTCATTTTTAAATCATCTCATGACTAATGCAGCCCATGACCCAGAGCCTCCTCAGGTGGTCCTGACCCTCCATCTTCAGAACCACTGGTCTAGCACACACTTACCATTGACCCAAATGTAAGCGGAGCTCTCTGCACTTCCCTTCTCATTGGTGGCCAGGCATGTGTACAGGCCCTGATCCTCTACTGTGATTCTGTCAATGTGGAGAGCCCCAAGCTCTGGTGCCACCACGATCCCTGAGGGGGGGGGGGGGCAGATGAATGGTCATGTGACAGCTGTAAGAATGGTCATATGACAGCTGTAAGAATGGTCATGTGACAGCTGTAACAATGGTCACGTGACAGCTGTAACAATGGTCACGTGACAGCTGTAACAATGGTCACGTGACAGCTGTAACAATGGTCACGTGACAGCTGTAACAATGGTCATGTGACAGCTGTAACAATGGTCATGTGACAGCTGTAAGAATGGTCATGTGACAGCTGTAACAATGGTCATGTGACAGCTGTAAGAATGGTCATGTGACAGCTGTAACAATGGTCATGTGACAGCTGTAAGAATGGTCATGTGACAGCTGTAAGACAATGAGTGAGCGGATGAGTGAATAATAATATAATAATAATAAGTGAATGAGAGGTAGATCTGCTGCAGTACCTGATCCTTGAGATAGTGTGCGCTTGTTCTTGTACCACGTGACGACAGGGGGCGGGACCCCCCGGGCGGGGCAGTGCAGAGTCAAAGAGCTGCTGGTGTTGACCGTACAGTCGGACAGATTCTGTAGCAGCACTGGAGCCTCCCGCGCTATGTATCACACACACACACACACACACACACACACACACACACACACACACATTTATGTGACGAATCACAATGCTGCGTGTGTGTGTGGCTGTGTGCGTGAATGTAATGTGTATGCGTGTGCAAGTGCATGTAAGTGTGTTGCAGTTTCTATAAATAAACTGAATTCATTGTTGTGTTTCAGCTTGTCTATAAACTGAAGCGTGGCCTAGGCTATTTTTTTACTTCCATACTGGAGCAGAGCCCAATTTCTAACACACACACACACACACACACACACACACACACACACACGTACACACGCACGCACGTATGTACACACACACACACACAGTGTAATAGGCTTTAGATGACAATGTAAGCGAGCGGTCATAGTGTCTAACTCTCATTCATCACCCAGAGATTCATCTATTTCCTATACCCCCCTCCTTTAAGGGGCAATTGGTTTAACTTTTAAAGCATGTGAATACACCCAATGAGTGGTACATTTGTTAATTAATTTTACCCCTCAACCTATAACTAGCCAAACCTGGAATTACAGTATTTCAGCTACACACCACTGTACATAGTTTTATTATGGTCATATTATAACGTTTTACTTTCTCTCTTACTCCCTCTTTCCCTCATTCTTTCCCTCTCCCTCTCTGCGTCCCTTGTTGGTCTTCTCTCTAGTAACTTCCCTGTGGGAGTCCGTGGGGAGGAAGTCTTTGCGCTGCGCTCTTATTGTGAGTTGAACACTAGCACTGAGTGGCACGTAAAGACCTGAGTGTGCTTCCCCCTATATCTTAACCCCTGAACAACAATTGATTATTGTCTTCCGAGCGGCGAGCTGACAGTGTCTGATTGGTTGATTGTTTCTCTGGCCCTCGGCAGGGCCCTGTATATGTGGCACTGTGGGAAGTGCCATTGTGTCCCCTTTCCTCCACACGAGAGCCCATTCCCACGTGAAAGAGGTGTTGAGTTGGAGCACAAGAGCACAAGACAGGGTAGGGCCAAGCAACGCAATTCCCAAGCCCGCTGTGAGAACAGATGTCTGTATGAATGTATAATACACAGCATATGAGTAGACATACCAATAGTTCCTAAATTGATTCGACTAATGACCCCAAAAATAATTAGTCTGTAATGTGTGAGAGTGAATGATAGTGAAAGTGTTGGGTCACCGTATTATTTTAAAGGAGAAGTGGTGTGTCAATGAATAGTGAGAAATGCATGGGACCAGGTTATAGTATCCTGTGCGTTGCTGTGTGGCTGTTGTGTCACCAGACAATAGCAAGGATGGGGAGATGGGTAGTGCGTCACTTTTGGTCACAGGCAGTAAAATGGGCTTGTCAGTGCATGTCAGTGCCCTCCCTGTCCAATCAATCAAAACACTGCCATCTGTATACACTTTTGAGTGTATACATTGAATTGAATGAATGTTTACACACAACACAAGAGTTAAAATATAAAAACATAAATGTAAATACAAACATTTAAAATATTAGAAAACAATGTTGGTAATCTGCTCACCTGTGACAAACACCTGTGTGTTCAGGTGTGTCTTCTGTCCCGTTAGCAGGTGTTGAGCCGAGCAGCGGTAGGTTCCGGAATAAGAGGATGTGAGGTTGCTAAGCAACACCGACAGAGAATGGGAGTACTCCCCTGCTGTGAGCTGGCCGTTCAGGGTTGAGTGCTGTGTTTCAGTGTTATTGAAGTCAGTCACGCGTTGCCATGACAATGCCGTGTAGATGTACTTATTGGCCATGCAGGTCAGACGGAGGTCGCCGCGTTCTCTAGACCCCTCCCCCTGGCTCACACTGAAGCCCCCTGGGACATCTAGGGAATCAAGAAAGGAATTAAAGGGACACTCCTTCCTTTATGGCTTGATTTGTCCTAGTGGCTCACACTGATCTCTACCCCTCCCTTGCAGCTCGCACAGGCTCATGCCATTCCTACTCCCTCCCAAGTTAGAAAGAAATTCTGAAAAAATGATGGACAAATTACAATGACACAATAGGTCCTTTAAAAAGGAGATAAACAAATCTGACCTTTCATTTCAGCTGTACATACTGTACTATTTACATACGACATGTTTACTGTGAGGCTACAAGGTAACTTCAACAAAGGTAATTATTTCACCTAGGCAAAGAGAGAGGGGGCAAGGAGGCAGAGTGGATGAATTGGTCTAGGGCTGGAATCCAATTCATAGTCAGTCAAAGCCTATCATTTTCTCCAGTGTTTCGTCTAGATCCTGCCTCAAGGGTGAAACCTGCTTTAGAGAGCTGACATCAACCAGAGCAGCATTTTCTAACCTTTGATGACAATGTTGAATGGCTATTGTGGTTAAAAAAGACCCAGTGAAATACAGTGAAATGTTTTTATTTACTTTAGCCATTTGAAACTTCCCATGGAAACAGCTCGAGGGTTTCCTGATGGCAGATAGTGTTTATCTTTCCCGAACACCCCTAGGCCTCCCGAAATAAAGAGGGCCGCCAGTCCAAGGAAGTACACCGCTTGGGGAAGTAAAACGATAAGAGCCCCCGCTTCCTGTTTCACTCTTACGCACACACAAGTGTGTATGCTCACTCACTCACACACCCTGTATGAATGGTAACAAACCCACCTACACACCAGCAAATATACAATTCATACTGTGTCTGCCTCAGAAGTACTTTGTCATACTACCACTGCAAAATTCTAAGAGATAGATGTGAGGAAGGGTTTGGTTTGACAAATGACTATGTGCAATAGAATTGGAAAGATTCTCAATGTAATTGCCACATTTTCACACCATTTACATTCTTTATGTTGTAGTCAGGGATGGATCAGGCTGGTCAGAGTTTTACTTTCCTTTGCTCCTTCACGCACCAATGTTTAAATGTTTAAACCTTTAAATTGAAAATGTTTATTATATAGTTTAAAGTCATTTTATTTAATAACAAATTATTCATATGTCTTTCCTTTATTGGAAATACAGTAAATCTGAAGGTTGACCTGGCAGTAATCAGCAGTAGGCTACCTGTAACATAGAAGGGAATATCCAATCTGTCCATGCCCACAGAGTTGGAGGCAACACAACGATAGACTCCAGACACAAAGGCTTCTGCAACAGTCAGGACACTCACAGTCTGTGGAAACACATACAAAGACACAAAAAACATCCGTGTGAAGAAAACTGCCGAAGCCAGAAAAACAGGCAAACACACACCTCATTAGTTCTGGTAGAACAGTTTATTTTCCACCGGCCTGTTGAAAAGACAATAGACTAGCCCATTCTTAGCTTAGAGAGCAGCTATACATGACAGGAATGTAAAAGTAATTTTGTGTGTGTGCGTGCGCGCCCGTGTGTGGCCGCAATAGCTTTGTATAAATCACCTTTATTTTCTATGTACATCACAGAGAAATATTGATTGTTTCTTTAAAAAAGAGTTATGATGCTGCCTATCTTCATGAACAGAAATAAAAGTTGTGAAGGAAATGAATGGTATTGTTCAAATATGTCTTTAAGTGTGGGTCTGTACAGCTATAACTACAAAATATAAGTTATTATATCTTCATTGTGCAGAGTTTAACAATATCTTTCATTAGCCTTTCTCTGTGTCCAGCCTCTTTTTGGCAGTTCTGGTGTGCCGTAACTATTAGATAACAGGTTCCCATCTGATTCCCAGGCTTAACAGGGACTATTAATTTCCGTAATGATTCTGGGCAGCAGTCACATGCCCCTCCCACGCCCACTCACCTTATTCCTTGCATGAAGAACTTCCTGTCTGTGAGCGACACTCAGGATGTGGTTGTGTGTTGACGTGCTGGGGTCCTTCTCTCCCACGGCTCTCCAGAGCGAGGGTGTGGCCGAACACACCCCCCTTGATGAGAAAGAGACATGGGACAGATACTCAGCTGTGTTGACTCAGTCACATTAGGCCAGGTGTGTGTGTGTGTGTGTGTGTGTGTTCTGCAGCTGTGGCAGGGAGGAAGACTGCCACTATAAACTGCCTCTTTGAACACCGCCATTGTGACGCTATCTGATCATTTATATCCATAGCATTATATCCTATAGACGCCTCATGAATAACATAAACTGGTTCCGTGGGTTGTGCCTCGGATGACAATGGTCCATCTTTGGAGCGCCTACAATGTATGAATTGTTCCTGAAGGGAGGATGCAGAGGTGGCCTTGTCGTCCCGTGAAATGCTTCCTTCCATTCTTAAGAAATAATCTCACCATTCTTAGAAAAAAATGTATGTTAAACTAATTAAACTTGGTTAGAGTTTAATTACAAAAAAATAAACTCTAACCAATATTAGGAGAAGGTTCCTTGTGAAATGTTGGCTTTTGAAGCCCTTTGAGACTGTAATGTGATTAAGGGGTATACAATACAAATAGTAGATTAGAATTTCTTTATGATTGGATCCCTTGAAACAATCCCATACGCAACACATGATTAAAACACACACACACAATATGTGACTGAAATCCTTGAAGTGTGAAAAGGTTTCGAAGCAGTGATTAGCATAACAGGAATTATATCATAGCCCGCATGAACTTGGTGTATGATGTTTAATTTGGATATCATAATTCAGGGGTTTTGTTTGTTGTTGTGTTGTCCAAATGGAGCGTCAATATTTCCCTTCCCCTTGTTTTGTGCATGGGTCTGTTGTTTTTTTTAGCGTCTGTAAAAGTAACAGACACAGACACATAAGTCACACCACTTGCTGTGTGCCAGTATATGTCCCGCAATTGTACTATCCATTACAAACAATTAAGGGGTCTCATGGTAAGCTAATGTTTCACTGGTGCTTGGAAATAATACATTTAATAATAATGGCAATTATAAATCTTTATTTTACTACAATTCTATAGCTTTAATTGTTGATAATATAACATCCTAATGATGCAAGCCCAGTACTTTATTGTTTAAATAAATAATTAATGATAATGTTAAAAGCCACTAGAATTGTACTGCATTCAAATGTAGGTGGTTGATACAGTATGCTGTAGCTGCTTAGATTGAACCACTTGTCCAGGCTCAAGAGTTACTCATCTTATTCATCACTCCTACTCTGTCGTGGTGCTGCAATTGTGGTGTGAGCAGCTGTCAGGACAGCAGGGTCACTACCAATCTTCCTCTTCCACCTCCTAACACTGCCAATGACTTGTGAGGCATCTCTGTGTGACCCTGTGTGATGAGTATGTCCTTTGCTTATACAAAATCAATTAGAAATTATTTGTCATGACTGATTGGTACATACTTTGAAAGTAATGTATGCTATGTGTTTACTTACAAAGACTGGTACATTAAATGTAACATATTCTGTGTGTGTACTTACAAGGATGTACATTGAATACAATGTATGCACTTACAAAGACTGGTGTAGTAACTATTTAGCTATTAATAATGTACTTATTTTTAATTTACTTATTTTAACTTGCTTTGGATAAGAGCATTTAATAAATGCTGTAAATGTAAATGTCTTGTTTTAAGGGTCAGGTCACCCCTAAATATACTGTAAAAAATACTGTTTTTGTGAAATAGTGTTTTCCTCTCTTCTACTATATGCCCTTTGTCCCTCTGTGAGATTGATTTCTACCATGAGCCTCACTGATTTGTTTTTCTTCTTGGCATGGATAGTGTACGTGCATGTCCAGTAGGAAAGATCCTCCCAGTGCATGACACAGTCAATGTGAGGCTCAGACAACTGCAAGCAAAGATACGTGTTCACAACCACGTACTCAGGCTGGCACACCCTAGCCAAGAAGCTTCCACGCCTCCCCAAGAAAAGCTGTCTCGCTCTGTCACACACACACACACACACACGCACAGAGAAGGACAAAAGTACATAAATTAGACATTTGGCATGCACACACACACATACAGAAGGACAAAGTTAGATGTTATTTGGCACAGACATAGTTAGCAACAAGCATGCATGTTGTAAGCAACATATAAGCGTATAGGCTTAGCACACAACCATCCCACACACACACACGCACACACACATTCATATTCACACATGTGCCTATCTTTAACACTATAAGGAAGGAGGAAATATGTAGTTGTTTATCAGTGTGTTTTTTTTCTCCTGTCCAAATGTAGAGCTCAAAATACCACACTGTCCCTGTCTGTTCCTGTTTCAAGACCAGAAATAACCAGATGGGAGTATAAAACAACACACCAGTGTAAGCAAACATTTAATGTACAGACATAAAAACAACCAATAATACAATTTTAAACCAATACATCTCAGTTCCATACAGATTTGGCAAATATTGTCTTTTTTTTAAATCATAACGTAAGTTAGTCATATAAAATTATTAAATATTAGAATCATATATTACTCATAGAACATCTGTGTACAAGGCATAACTCACATTGGGAGAGACCCGTAATGGTCACACACACATACAAACTTACACACACACACACACACACACACACACACACACACACAGGACACGCAGGTATTCAGATGCAAACTGGTTGACACATACAAACACACACATCCCTGCTACTAGCACAATAATATCTTGTTTACGTGATAGTCATACACTTACTTACTCACAAACAAATAGAATTTAACTAACCACATATAGGACACTGATACACATATTTTGTATCCCACATACACATAGGGCTGTATCTAATAAACAAAATGGCTGATAATACTGATATTTGACACAGAAGCACAAAGACCCAGGATATCTGACAACAGGGGATTGTAACAGCGTGGTCATATAGTCTCTGGACTGAGGTGGAGGGAGGGAGCGGGGGGTTTGTCCCTCCACCAGCAGTCAGTCTTTTAGCAGAGAACTGTAGGCATCCCATAGTGAACAAAGCAACAAGTTATCCTCCCCTCCCCGAACAACTACAAGTGACTCAAATCTGAGCAGAACTCACAGCTTTTGTGGGTGTCAGTATTAGATGAATGTTGTGTCGGGGGCTGGACAGGCATGGTTCCTGCACCCATTATAGTACCACTCTATGACATGGGGAACGCAAAGCAGCTCCAGGAAACGTGGCTGGTGGTGGACAAGTGGCATTGCACTTCTTCTGGCTCAAAACGTCGAACAATAAACACACGATTAGATGATGGGAGCTCCGTAAGAGAAGGCACACGGTGGCATGTGGCGTGGGTGGATGGGCGATGCAAACCTTCAGGCCGTCATAACAAAAATAAATAAATAACAGATATCCTTATATGCTGGTGCATGCGGAAGGGAGGGGAATGGGTCAGGGCCAGGAGGGAGGGAGGGGGCCATCTTCCCGCCCGCTTCCTCCACTCCTGTGTCTCCACGGCAACGTATCGGCTGCACTGCTCTGCAGTGGTTCAAGTCACGGGGGGCATCCGCACGGGCTTCCCACAATGCACCGGGGAAAGACGTAGTAATGTCGCTGGACGGCCGGTGTGTGTGTGTGTGTGTGTGTGTGTATTGGGGGGGGGGCAACACTGGCAGGGGAAGAAGCTGGAGAGGTATGTGTGAGGGGGCAGTGGGGAGGGGGGGGGTGGTCCTCAAGAAAATATCAAGCTCAGGTGGAAGGGGGCCATGCCACGTTTGAAGGGGACAATCAGGGCGCTGGGAAGCCTCTTGGAGGGAGTGCTGGGGAGGAAGCCAGACAACGGGAGGAAAAGCACTCGGATTTTTGTTCGCACAGGAAGTCCAGCGCGCCTCCTGCCCGGGCCAGATAAGAGCGTGGGGCGGTTTCCCCAGGGCCGGCAGGGCCCGGGAGCTGACCAATCCCCCCCCTCCCCACCTCCCCACCCCCATACAAGTCTCCTCAGCCCGCCGTCCTTGGGCCTCCTCCTCCTCCTCCTCCTCCTCCTCCTCCTCCACCTCCTCCTGCTCCACCTCCTTGGCGTCAGGCCCGCGGTGCCGCAGAGCTACAAAGCACAAGGGGGGCCTGATGAGGGTCTGGACACACTGGTCTGACGTGACACACACACACGCACACACACACACAGTCATACCAACCAGACCAGAGCTTCACACAGAACCAGATGGAACCTGCTGGGTAATCAGATGGTGGGGCCTATTAGCTAAACAGGACTTTCTACGGTCAGCTGGAAAAGCTACACTTCCGCTATGTCCCACTATACACACGTTAGCATGTCGGTATAACATAGACGCATTTGCGATACATTTGCGATATTGGTCCACCGTGTCGCTGTCACTGTACACCCAGCAGATTGGATCTGAGCCTGTTACAAAAGCACGGGAGTCACACAGTACATACTGCATCTAAGGACTTCCCCCTCCCGCTCTCCTAGGGTTCCTAGCAGACCACCAGCAGAGGACGTCAACCGCGGAACGTCATATGTCCGTGTTGTGGTTGGCGCCCTCTACTGGCATACAAAAAAAGAGTGCACTGGGTCATTTTCACCCAGAGGATAGCAGGAGGGTTAACATAACGCTCTCACTCCAGCCCTAAGGTCATGTGGGTGACGTTATACCACAATATACAAGGTATGTCAGTGGTTATCAAAGCCAGAGGTCGGACCGCTCCCCAATTTGCGAGATGCCTTTCAAAGCAGCCCACATACGAAATGAATGCTATTTGTAATCTAGTTTAAATGCATACATTCAATTGTTACAGTGGCGTTATATGCAGTACACTGTATATCATACGGCCAGTGCTGCCACAGGCTATGGGGGCGGGGCTACGGGTCAAAACGTTGGACAGTAGCCACTGATATACCGTAGACAAACTTGGTATAATAATGGAGTAAACGAGGGGGTTCGCATAGGATGTACTCAGAACAGCACGTCTCACACACAGACCGTCCACTCGGAGAGGCTGGCAGCATTCCTGCCCATGTGTTGTCGCTTGTGGAGGCGTCAAGGTGGGCGGGGGAGGTGTGGGGGAAGGGGGGGGGAGAGGTGTGGGGGAAGGAGGGGGGGTGGAATGTGCAAAAACGCAGCGGGTTACAGGTCAAGCGCGCCGATGATGTCATGGCGGATCTCACAAGGGTATTTTGGAGGCGGGCGGCTCCTGTGCTCAGCTAATACTTAACCTCCTTGGGCTGGGTCTCAGCACACACAATACCAGCCAGACCTCAGAGAAAA
Organism: Aphredoderus sayanus; assembly: GCA_027564795.1. Taxonomy (NCBI): domain Eukaryota; kingdom Metazoa; phylum Chordata; class Actinopteri; order Percopsiformes; family Aphredoderidae; genus Aphredoderus; species Aphredoderus sayanus. The sequence goes on along the minus strand of JAODUG010001974.1, from coordinate 930 downwards.
CACCTCAAGGCTTCTTGTTTCTTTTTGTCACTCTGTCCAGACCTTGCTGTACAGTAGTGTGTGTGTGTGTGTGTGTGTGTGTGTGTGTGTGTGTGCGTGTGCGTGTGCGTGTGTGTGTGTGCGTGTGTGTGCGTGTGTGTGCGCGTCTCTACATGGGAAGCATGGGTGTTATACGAGCAAGCCTTTGTGTGCCTGTCCTAAGTGGACTCTACCCAGACATCCCAGGGTCTGCCTGTGGTTTCTCATGAGAACTTTATATATAGCGTGTGCATCTGTGTGTGTGTGTGTGTGTGTGTGTGTGTGTGTGTGTGTGTGTGTGTGCGCGCGCCGTCAGATATATACGAGCATATGCATCGCAGGATGCAGAGTGCAATCACAATAATAAACAGGCCTCTCACCCTACGTCCCGGACAGGAAGTTCATTAAATCACACCGTTTGATTTGGAAACCAACAGATCGTGACTGGGAGCACGGAACTGGCCTCCATTGAAGTGTGTGCCTTTTTTTCTTCCCCTCTGCTTTCAAGTCTTAGGTACACTGTGTACTGTGACTGTACCACGCACGCACACGCACGCGCACACACACACACAGCGGAATGCATGCACGTGCACACCAGACATATATGCTTGAATAAGCATAAAGGACAAACTTAGAATAAGAAGCAAACAACATGCATGCAAATAGAAACAAAGTGAAACACACAGACACACATACACACTCACACACACACATTCCCACAGATGAAAGGCTCCCAAAGCCATCTGTTCTGGTTACTAAAAGGAAGCCCTGTCTGAACACATGCTGAAATAGACAAAACATGTCTGCATTTTACACACACACACACACACACACACACAGTACAATATCCCGTGGTTGATATACAGTATACACAAACTAATAAACAGACATGATAAGATCCAAATATATATA
>JAODUG010001962.1:0-11513 GCA_027564795.1 Aphredoderus sayanus | reverse complement strand
AGTTTGATATGAGGTTGCTACATGGCTTTTCTGCTATTATTTTCACCATCTCTAATTCAGTTGAACTCTTAATTGCTAATAATTAATTCCTCCTTTCCTCAGCTGGAAAGCACTTTGGGTCAGCTTCTGTTTTTCATTGCGTTGTATAAATAATGGAGGTCTGTGTATGTGTAAAGAAGAGACGAGCTTGTTAAGTGGAAAAAGAGCTTTCCTTGTTCAGCGTTTGCATGTTTTAAAGATTCATTTATCCCCTTGCATAGTGCTGAATCAAGGTCCACTTATTGACTGGACTGTTTCACTGTACAACGTCTCCTCTACGGTGCTGCAAGGGCCTATGTATCTCCCCTCCCACTGTATGGCTTATGGCAGCGTCAGCATATCCCAGCAACCACAAACATTCCCCTGAAGATTCTGGTATTGTTGGCATGTATGCCTCATCGTAGTGTTGGGGTATGTGAAACATACTACTCCATTAGATGTGCATGTTTTAAAACCCCCTTAACCGGATTGAGGGTAAACTCTCCTGATTTGTTTGTATTTATTAATAAAATATGTTGTGATTTAAGTTACAGAAATTTGAAAAGGTGACATTTTATCCTGGCATGTGACAAAAATTGTGTTTTTTGCTTCTCTGTTCCCACTCTTCTCTGTTCCCACCCTGGGTACGCTCGTGTGTGTGTGTGTGTGTGTGTGTGTGTGCGCGCGCTGTGTGCTGTGTGCATAGCCCTCGTGACGTCCTTCATAATATAGTATTTGGCCACCCGGCGGCGCCATCTGATTGTGTATGAGTGTGCTTTTTAATTGTCATTGCTGTGTGTATTTATTTCATTATTAGTTATTTCTACATGTATTTTAGTTTTTTTGAGCCTTTTAACCCTCCTGTTGTCCTCGGGTTTCAAACACACCTTGTTGTGCCAGCAGTGCACATCATATATCTGTGTAAGCTGTAGAATTAGGTTTAGCGTTTTCTATCTGCCACAAAGAGCTAGTGATTTGAGTAATTAGGACCTGGAGGACATCACAAGGGTTAAATGTAAATACTACTATATTTGATGTGCCAATACTGGGCTCTGCTTTTGTAATTGTGTAAATGGATGATAATGCTTTTACTAATGTAGTATTCTATACTGCCCATTCATTATATGCTACTTACTGTAATTTAGATTTATAGTGTCCAATGTAGTACAGGGTTAATGTTTGCTATGCAGTTGCTATGGAACCGTTTTCCTATAGCCAATATGCCTTTGATAATCTCTCTCTGTAATTAAGATCTATAGTGTCCAATGTAGTACAGGGTTAATGTTTGCTATGCAGTTGCTATGGAACTGTTTTCCTATAGCCAATATTCCTTTGATAATCTCTCTCACTCAGTCACTAATGTTATTTGACTGCACTATTTTTAGCACATTAATGTGTTTCTCATGCTCAGGATGTGACACGTAGACACTGGTGTCTCAGTTTATGGCCAGCCAGTGATGCATTCATAGTGTTTGAAGTCCACTGACATAGGGACGGGAGAAAAATGCTCAGTTCTCTCCTCTTTACCAAGAAAAGTGTTCTGTCTCTAATATCTGCCAATACTTTTCAATGGTGCTGTGTTTGACATCAAGAAAGCAGTCTCATTGGTGATATATAATGATTTGACGTGTGACCTTACCACTAAGAGTTGTCTGTCAGTAGTTAGGCAAATCAATCAGTCAATCAAAGCTTAGTGTAAACTCTATAAACACAACTCTTTAATTCCTGAAAGAACTAAAATTGAACAATATTTACAATGCGCAACTAATGGATTCAGCAGCTAATACAGAGCATGACTACCTGGCTGTGCTGAATTGCATCTCAGATAATTATGGCTCCATACAGTGGTGTTTAAGGAGTGTCTGCATGTCACTGCAGCAAATTACTTCTAGCTGCTGCTACCATTTATATCTTGCATTGCTTTTTGACAGGTTGTAAAGCTATGCACTAATTCTACAAATGGCATGCATGCCAGGTAACGGTACAAAAGCATGTGCCATTAAGGTATGTTCACAACATGGTAATGAGCACACACTGTTACATGTTTACGACAAGTTTTCCCTTGTCGCACTTCACTTGACCACGCCTTTGTCTTACACATCGTCTTGACTCATATATCTGTCAAGCATAACTTAACTCACCTTTTACTCTTGGCAAATGTACGTAAGTCCATGTATATTTTACTGTATATAATTATTTGTCCCATAATATCTAAATGGTGTCTGTGTTCCTCATGGAAACAGATGACACAGCCTTCATTGGTAATAATGGAGCCTTTGTTTGGTAGTAGAATTTCAAATTGCTTCATTAGTTGGGCATATCTTTTTCACTATGTCTTGGCTCCCTCTTGTGGTTAGCAAGGAGATGTGAGAATGTCCACCACAGAGGTTTCCCTCTAGTGGTTACAAATACAGCACATTGTATCATCTTCTCATTAACTAATTAATTATAAATCATTTTAAAGGTGTGCATTTTTATATAAAGGGTATTGTGGATGTGGATTTTTTTATTTATTTACTCTAAGCCTAATACTGTAGTTTTGAAATTCAGAAACAATACAGTATGCCACAGTGTTCTATTGCCCTTTAAGTGAACGTGGTGAGTTTGTGGTTCAGTAAAATGCGAGGGAAGACTTAAGCTTGCACATTGCTTCCTGTAACATGTGCAACTACCCTTCCGATTTCTGTTTTGTTGTTTTAACTTCCCCTAGCATGTATGTGTCAGTTACTGTTGTGCCACCAGGAACAACCATGCCACTTTCAGAGCACACAAAACTGGAGCGATATTTTCAAACTTGGGTATGTTATAAGATGTAATCTGAATGTTGATTTTTAATGTGGATCCTTGAATAGTTGGCACAGCAAAGCCCATCCCAGTTGATAATGTACAGCAGTGCTATAAAACTTTTTGGATTTCTGCACAGCACAACTGTCACAACAATACAGACACACTCTGCTAATAACACATAACACACATAGAAACATTCACAGTTCAGGGACGTAAGAGTAAGCAGACAGTTATCTTACAGGAATATGAAAGGATTTCTACTATGCAAATTTTAATAGAGAGGTACAGGTCATTGCGATTTCTGTGGTTTCTTGTGTGAACAGCGCTTTTCAGCTCATGCCACAGCATGTCAGTCAAAACATATTTTTTCTGAATATTGTGTGCTTTGTGAAATTGTCTTGTGCATTATCCAATATTGATTTAATTTTCAAATGATGGACTGTCTGACAGTCTCCAGTAAAATCCCTTGATACATTTTAGTATTGCTTTTCTTGTAATTGTTGTGGTATGTTTTTGTTTTTACCTATCCTCTTTTTTTCACATAAACCCACCTTCTTACCGCAGGGTTCATCTGCTTATGCATTCACAATTACATCTTTGCAGGGCAACTCAGTTGAGATTAGCAGTAGTTATCCACAGCAGGACATTCTGTGTAGGGTTCACATACTTTTCCCAGCCTGTGACATGTACAGTACAACAATGTGTTCAAGAAGAATGTGCTGTTATTATTTAATCCATTACAAACATTCTTGCAGCACTGTAGCCTAGGGCTGAACGATTTTGGAGAATAATCTAATTGCGATTGCGATTTAATACTCGATTATTTTTTTAATCATATCTATATTATGTATTATTCAACAAAGACAAGCCATAAACTGTATAGTATGACCAACACAATATCAGATTTATTAAGCAAGCAAGCCCCAGTCTCAAGCCTGGCTGCAATATTTTTCCCTGTGTGGTCGTCTGGGTAGTTTAAAGGCAGAGAGCTTTAATGTCGAGGTCATCATTAATGAAATGCACCGTAAGACTCGGATAGGGCAGCTATCTGATAGGTACGTCTTAACCACATGTCAGTTGTAGCAGCGAAAATCTGTTTGCATGTTTTGTATAGCTCAGATCAGGGACGGACTGGCAGTCGGGAGGTTTGAGAACTCCTTAACGGCCGGTCCATTCCATTCCAAAACTGCCGGTGGTCAAATCATTTTTATATTTCAGTTTCTAATGTATTTCCGGTCCGCTATCGCGCCAACCGGCTGCAGCTAAACGCTGTCTGTGTCACGGCGATGCGGCGCCATAAGACAGTCAGACTGGGCCAAACTAAAACTTTTATTATTGAGGAGAGATACGAGCGGCCCCTCCCAACATGGACTGAACCTCGTGATTACTGAGTTGCTCGGTGCCAATTAAAGGAGTTTACGTTTCTGTTGTTGACAGTCGAGCTTGAGGCCATTGTACAACAGGTCAAGTTAGCGTACCAAGTCCTCTGCAGACTGCTAACTGTCGTCTGTCATGTGACCAAAGTGTAATCGCAGCCTTTGCGGTTATAAAATCTCGTTTTATCACATCGCGATAATATTCAGCCCTACTGTAGCCTAATGTGTGCAAGTGTATAGTACATGGACACACACGCTTGTATGATAGCTGAGGTGACAGCAACTGTAGTGATATGTTGAGAGACAGAGATGGTGTGCTGCCGTATGTGTGTCACAGCACACAACAGATTGGTGAGTGTAGGTGAGGAGCTTCCTATTTTTAGCCCAGCACTGGACCCTCATATCAGGACAGCTGTCCTGCCCTACATCCCCCTCTGTCTACGGTCAAGAATAGCTGGCCTATCAGACCTCTCTCTCCTTCTCCTGAGCCCGGTCTTTTGCGTAGTCACACAAGTGTGCATGATAGCAGTCTCTAGCAGCTGTCCTCTTTGGTCTTTTCGGACCCCCTTGCTTGCTTTCTCTGTGGATCTTCTTTAAATAAGTTGAACACTTTCATTGAACAGAAGAAAGCAGGTATGTAGATGTTGTGGAACTTTTCATTCAGTGCTTAAAGGACAAGTGAGTGGGGCTTTGGCGGAACACGAGTGAAAACCGTCTGGCCTCTTCGCCCGCACAGCCTGGCGACCCTATTTTTAGTGTTGACCAGTTAGCTGAGCAGACCAGCTCAGCTACTTGGTAAGCCTAGCCTGCTCTACCAGTTTTTCAATCAAAGATAGTACACTGTATTTGTGGCCTCTGTTGCTTCTAGAAAGATTGGTTTGCTTTTACATATTCTGTTTGTCTTTGACTGTGTTTGCATAGCAATTACAACATTTGGATGGTGGGCAGAATAAGAATAGTATTGGTCACATAACCCATACTGAAAGGAATCCTTTGTGTGGAAGTAAATTGTGATTGGACATTTGGTTTGTAATGGTGTATTAGTGTTTGCTAAATTGTTTTAGGGTATGTAATGAAAGAAGACAATGTAGTAATGTATGTTATGATTAATTGCCTAAATATTTCACTGTCAACAATTTAATAGGAAGAAACAGCTGTTTACAGCATCCTGGGAGAGGTGTCATCTATCAGTAGAAAACAACAGTTTCTACACCTCCTGCCAGACGCTAATTTAAAACATTAAATGTTGACTAGTGAAAAAGAATATTTAAAACGTGTGATTCAACATCAATTCAAAATAATGCAAAGAAGTCTGGAAAGAATCCTTAGTCACCATATTCAATAGCTTAATTTACTGTTGTCCTCTATCCACGTATATCCCAATCAGGGACCACCGTTAATGCAGAAAGATACAGTACATATTTTGTAGCAACATATTTTGCTGTCCAGATGTGGTCTTTTCCAGGGACATCCCTGCATATTCCAGTAAGACTGTGCAAAATCATTCATGAATGTAAGCAAATTGCACAGGTGCTAAATGTAGGCCTGTTTGCAGTCCTGATCTGTTGCTGAAAGGAGTAGTGCATTATGAAGCACAAAATATGTCAAAGAGGGTTTCATGCAATTGTGCATTTGACCTAAATAATGAAATAATGCAGAGACATTCTACTGGCTAAACGTCAGTCTTCAGTGCCCAAACACTGGGTGTAACTAAAGGAAATATGATTTTATACAGTGGTAAACACTCAACTGTCCAAACGTTTTTGAAACATGCTGCAGTAATATTTGAAATGAGTACATGTTCTCAAAACAATTACATTCACAAGGTAAAACATCAGCCTGTGTATTTCATATTACAGGGTGAATCCAATTGGGCGTTGATAGTTTGATTCTAAGTGAATATAACAAAAAGACAAGAATTCTCTAATTTGTGAATTCATTTCCATTTATACATTCCCGATATGTGGCATGTAGTTCAGTTTTTCTAAAATATTCGGGATATTATTTTACGTTTTTCACATCTCTGTAATTGGACATTTTACTTTGTGTTGTTTTTTTGCTTACTGTAAACTTTAAAACCTTTTATTCTTCCTACGTCTCTCTGTCCTAATGTCTACAGCCTTTGGCCCTTATATTGAAGAACCCCAGATTTCAGCCTGTTTTGTGACGAACCTCTCATCTCCCTCTGTCTCTGTTTCTCCATCCATTCCTTCCTCCTTTTCTCCCTTCTACCCAACCCCCTCCTCATTCTCCTCCTCCAGACACTACTTTCAAATCAGCTCATGATATCAGATCAGCCAACATGGCCTTCTCGTCACGCTTTTCCTTCTGGGAGCAAAAGGGAAGTCTGGTTTGGGCATTTCACTAATAGCTGACACTAAAAGCACGGTGTGCTTTTAAAGGACTTGCATGTCAATCTTGTCTTTTCATTATTGGCATGTAGTGGCACACTGATGACTTGATGGCCATTGGCATTACAAGTTGCTTCAAGGTGTGCATACCAGTAATATGACCCAATTTGTTGACACTTTTATCCAAATTGGCTTCTAGTTCTATGAGTGCATACACTGCAAAATATACTTTTTATAGTGCCCTATCATTTTCTTCTAAAGAGATAATGAAATTCCATTTCTGAGTCAACTTTCTGTGAACACCTATGTCTTGCATGGTGTGTTATTTCCCCAGTGTGTGACAGCTTCAAACTGTCAAGGTTTGATCGAATGTTCTCTTCATATTAACACCTTCAGGTCAAGGAAGAGAACAAGACAGGCGGCAAAAGCGTAAGTGCCTCGTGAAGTGAACATTGTTTTTCTGTTGAGACAGCAAAAGCTTAATAGTTTTTCACATTAAGACTACACAGGGTTCATATGTTTTGGACTAATGCTGTCTGTTAGGCAGGTTCACAAATGAAGAGCAGAATTCTTGATGCCTCAAGTTAAATATACAGTATGGTACTATATTATTCAAATGACCAAACAAATTAAGTTGATAATATTAAAACGGTCCAGTCTGACAAATATTAACACAATTTATAGTTAATCCATTAAACACTTTGCTGAAGTCACAAAGTTAACCCTTGTAATGTCATCTGGGTCAGAATGACCCAAATCACTAGCTCTTTGTGAACTATAGAAGGCGCTAAACCTAATTCTACAGCATACACACACACATGATGTGCACTGCTGGCACAACATGGTGTGTGTTTGAAACTCGAGGACAACAGGAGGGTTAAAAGGAATGTAAAACAACACAAATACATTAATAAAGAAATAAATACACACAGCAATGGCAATACAATCATACACAATCAGATGGTGCCGCCTGGTGGTTCAACACTATATTTCTAGAGCATCACCAGGGTTAAGGGGGAACAAAGTAATTACTACATTGTGAATGCAAAATCGTTAACCTGACATGCGAGATGGTTATTACACACAACCATATATAGGTCTGTTCACACATCCATACAGTATATAGTTCTGTTCACACAACCACCTAGGATGCTGTCCATTGAAACAGTTTAGAAAAGCACATGCACTTTCAAAAAATACCTGGAAGGTGATTTGCTGAACTATCTATCTGTAGGAACCGTCGTTGTTGTTTTCGAGTTGCTTTTGCTGTCATCACACCTAAACCATGCTAGACTTTCCACACATAATTAAAAGGATTGCTTGCCTCTCCAGACTCATTCTCACGCCGAGGTCAAACTGAAGCTTGCAAGATCAGGATGGTCTCGCGAGATTAGTTGAATGTAGCATATAGGAAAAACACAAATAATACTGATACAACAAATTGAGTATCTTCAGAATAAAACCAATTTGTTCAATATGTAACATTCTCTAATAGTGTCCTGTCAATATCACAGTTGTTGTATAATCAATATACTGTAGTTCTCCAGTATGCTGAAACTAATAAGGTGAATCACAAGTGAAAATACATATTTAATACATCAATTCACCACAAAACGCACACAAAGCAATTAATTCTGGGAAAAGGGGTACAATCCTTTTGAGAGAACAAGAATGGTTTACTACTGTATTTTTATTTGTACAATAACATGCAGCAAGCTAAAAAGAAAACGGACACAATACATTCTGATCCCACAAGGCTACAAAATCATAGGCACTTTTTTTCTTTTATTAATTAAAATGTGTGAACAGTGAACAGGCCCTGTAATTGATTTCTAAATAGTTGTTTTTGATTTGGAAAGTATGATTTTGTTGCGGTTGAGTTATAAGCCAGGTCCTCACTTAACCTTAGGTTTTATACATATCAAAGGAATGTTTTTCCTTCCTCTAAGCCTTGCTCTTTCAGTTAATTGAAAAAACCTATTAAGGCCACGCATCTCATATCCTCTGTTATTAGCCATGCTTGAAGACGTACAGAAAATATTAGGCTTTCTTCCATTAGGCTAAATAAATCGGCCAAAGACTGAGGAATTTCAGCATAAGTGTTCCATTTTGATATTTATAAGATATATTTTTAATGCTTAAAAAGCCAAAAAGCTCTTGCTTTTTGAACAAACAAAACACTTAAGACACACTGTCCAATAGACACAGGGAAATGGTAAAACTATGTTTTTAAGGCGGTAACAAACTATTTACATAGCTAATACTTAAAACATCAAACATGTACTGTAGTCTGGATTATGAAGGCAAATCCTTAGGCATACGGAGTGATATGACCAAAATCTCCTATTCCGATATAGGTCATTTCATATCCAGATGATGATCACAATATAGCACACTTTCTGTAAATTCTGACGTTTCTGCAGATCCACCATAGACTACAGCAAAGTGAGCATGAATAAGAATTACATAAAAATAATTGTATGTGTTAATGTAATTCATGATATTGTTTTGACTGCCTTGTATTTCCTGTCTTCATTTTCTATGAGAAGTCCGAAAATGATAGTTTTTCCAACCGGACCCAGTCAGTGCCAGCTCTGGATCCTGGACGGGGACTGTTTCGAGCAAAAAGCCCCCCAGCAGTGGAACCCACATCCCGAGTCAGGAGTCCTTCCCCAGCTAAAGTTAGAGCTCCTGTTAATGTGCCAGAGCGCTTCAAAAGCCCTGAGCCACCCTTCAAGATGCTGCAACGTGTTAAGAGCCCAGAAATGCCACTGTCTTCCAAGAGCGCTGAGCCAGTCCTGAATGGTGACACCAAGCAAAATGGCAATGTAAACCAATATGTAGTAAATGGCTCTAATGGAAATATGAAACTTTTGGAAACTTTTGCCAGCCAGCCAGATGTTATAGATGATCAGGGCCTGACTCGTAAGAAGGTGGTCAAGGTGGTCCGCCATGTGGTTCGGAAAGTTCTACCTGTTGAAGAGGAAGAAGCTACTGGGCCTGTGCCATCAACCAAAGCCCCAGAAGCTGCCAGACAAGTTGCAGAACAGCTAAAACTAGCACCCACATCGCTGCCAGCCTCCATTCCAAAGGGCCCCAAAATGTCAGTGTTCTCCTTCAAACATGACACCATCAAGAAAGAGGAGAGAGATGACATTTCTCAAGGATTGACAAATCTCATGGTCAGGGGCAGGACAAGGGAAGTCCGACCACGAATACGCAAGGAAGAGCCACCAGATAACAGGGAGTCTGTGGAGCAAAATGAAGAAAAGGAGATGAAAACAGAAGAAGCCACTAAGCAAATAAAAGTCAACTCAGAGCCTAACACTGCAGGTCCAGCTAGGAAACAGGAGGTCAGATCTGCTGTGGATCCTCAGGCCCCTAGCCCTGTTCCTATTAACAGGTTAGCTGAATCAACCACCTCCAAAGTGACTAAAGCCAAGACGTTGCTTATACCCACAGTTGTAGGCTTTATCCCACCTCCCAAGCCCTCAACATTGGGACCTCCAGCAGGGTTCATCCCTGAACAGAGACCCTCAGCTTTGTCTCTACCACCTTGCTTTATACCTGGCCCCAAATCTACTAGTGCCAGTAAATCCACCAATCCCACATCCATCACAACGGCAGAACCCAAATCTTCCCCTCACTGCTGTCCAAAGCCAAAGCCCTCTGCTCTTTCCCCTCCTGTGGGTTTTGCCTTAGCCAAGGCGAGTCTACCCCCATCTGTCCCGCCAGCATACAACTCCACTCAAAAACCAGTCTCTACGAAGACTTCTGAGGTATAGTGTCAGCATATAGCATGCAGGTTTTGCGTGTGTATATCGAAATGCCAGATGTCAATGCATGCGTGTGAATTCAGTGCACAAACCTGTGAAGAAGTACCTATCCTCACTAAAATCTTACTAATTCCCAGTGAAGCTAGTAAGCCCCTCCTACGTTTTATTTAAACTTCTCTGTTTCATATGTCCCCGGTTTCTGTTTGTCAAAGAAAACACTCTGAGGCCTTTTGTTGATCTGCTGTCAGTTATTTCTTGCTCTCTCTCCATATCTGTATATCATCATCTTATTTTCGCTGAAAAGAAGATTCTGCTTGTCTGCAGAATGCAGCTCACAAGCTTCAGTAGAGGACTACTTTAACTAGGTATTGTTTTGAGTTTGGTTCCCTCACACTCTAAAGAGTTGGGGGAAAAAAACTAGACTCAAAACAAAGATCACAGTAACAAAGTGAATGAAACACTATTGACTGGCTTGCGTGGGTGGAGTTGGCATGTTTGTGTGAGTTTCCATTACATCTAAATGGATATCATAAATTATGCATGTATGAATGATGAGCTTGTGCTATTAACCTTGGAATTGATGACAATGATGATCTTAATTATATGGCTTGATATTTCTAAACCATAGACACAATATACTTTAGAAACTGACAGTGTAAAAATATAGAAAAAGAAAAGCGTGTATTAGGATGTACAGGGTCGGGGGGTAAAATAATGAACACGCGATACCTTAATTAGCATGCTAAGATAGCTAATCATATGTAATCAGTTAGTTGTTACTAGGACACAATACGCAAATATTTTGTAACCATCTCTATATTATGTATTATTCAACAAAGACAAGCCATAAATTGTATAGTATGACCAAAACAGTATCAGATATATTAAGCAAGCAAGCCCTACTCTCAAGCCTGGCTGCAATATTTTCGTCTGGGTAGTTTATAGGCAGCGAGCTTTGATGTTGAAGTCTTCATTAATGAAATGCACCGTAAGACTCTGAAAGGGAGGCTATTTGATAGGTACGGCTTAACCACATGTCAGTTGTTGCGAAAATCTGTTTGTTCAGGAGAACTCCCTAACAACCGGTCCATTCCAGGCCGAAACTGCTGGTGGTCAAATCACGGGCAAATTTTTATATTTCAGTTTCTAATGTATTTACGGTCCGCTATCGGGTCAACCGGCTGCAGCTAAACGCTGTCTCTGTG
>JAODUG010001931.1:0-11516 GCA_027564795.1 Aphredoderus sayanus | reverse complement strand
GGTTAAAGCGCCTGTCTAGTAAACAGGAGATCCTGGGTTCGAATCCCAGCGGTGCCTTTTTGTTAACAGGAAGCAGAATTCGTTAACTTGCATATATTTCACATTGGGGGTGAAAATTCTAGTTTTACGTTTATCCCCTATATCCCGCAAATATAAATGAGATATTCATTTTTTAACAGTTGGTGTTTAACATTTAAAGATGGTCATATCTCTAAAAGCAATATGAGCTTTTAGGGATAGGCCTATATGCAAACCAAATGATTTTTTTGTTATGCTCAAAACTTTTGTTTGTAGAATGTAGAAAGTGGTAGAGTGCAACATGTATTTAAAATGTTTTTGTTTAAAACTCAACAAATCTGTAGGATACAAAATATTCCAATAATGTCAACAGACTTAGCTGGGGGCTTGACACATACGATCCCCATTCCACTAAAAATGGGGTTTAAATGCCTAAAAAATGATTACTGTGAGTATATATGTTCAGCAAGAGGGTTGTGTGTCAAGATCAAGATAAATAATAATAAAAAACTAAAAGATCAATGTGAAAATAGAAGCACAGCCGTGAGCCCTTATGCCTATAACCAACAAAGGTAGATAATATACAGTATATAAACTTTGGAAGTCAGTAGCCCTTTATGCTTTAAAGTTTGATAGATTTTTGCATGCGAGATATACAAAAAGTATTCTTTACTATCCATTTAGTCAACTGACACTATAGAGAATCTGAGAATTTCAGATAATCTAATCAAACCAACAAAAGATGGCTATTGTCAGAACCATAATGAACTTTTCCTAAACCCTCATATGTCTTACCTTAATACGTAGCCTACTATAGTTATAAATCCAGAATAACATTTGAAGTGAAACTCAAAAATACATCACTGTGTTAAAAGTACATACATTTTGAAATCATCAGTATGCAGCTGTATGGGAAAGGGTAGAGTTTTGTGTGTGTGTGTGTGTGTGTGTGTGTGTGTGTGTGTGTGTGTGTGTGAGTTTATCTGTAGTCCCTTTAGGGAAATGTCCAAAACAAGTAACAAAGCTTCCACTCACTAAGAAACAACCTTTTTTTATTAATGATTAAGATATTCAGACATTTCAATATACAAGGCACGCAGTTGGTTAAAGCTACTAAACCACAAGCTGTTAGTCTAGTTAGTCTTCTAAACTACATTTTTCACATGCAATTGCCTATTGGTGAATAACTCCTTCCACACCACTTATGAACTTTACTGACAGGGTGCTGACCTATCTTTTCTCTGCATGCGACTCTTCATGCTTGCAGCCAAGCCAAAACTTTGCAATGGATCGTGGGTAAGGAGGATTGACGATGTCAACGTGCTTGGTCTGCAGGTCCACCCTGTAATACTTATCTGGTGCGAGAAGCAAACAAACACAGAAAGGGTAAAAACGCATAATGCTGATTCATTGGACAGCCTATATATTTATTAAAATTAAGTTACTTTCATTGGATTACCGTGAGTAGTCGCATGATGCGTGAGTACGTACCTCGCTTAAAAAAATAGACGTTCTGTACAGGCGTACTCTTGACCTGTTGCTGTGCGCTGATGTCATCGGCGATGTCGCTGTAGTCCGCGTACCAGTCGTCTAAGCTCCAAATGTCCTCAAAGAACATGGAGCGGCTCTGCCTGGCTTGCTGGCCCCTCCTCCTGCCGGGCCTCCTCCTCCGATGGGCCCGCCTCCTCGCCGGTGTCACCGGCGCCCGGGAAGGAGGGAGCGTGGGCTTGGGGCTAATGTAGATGCGTCCCACCATGGCAGCGTCCACAGGGGATGGGATGCCCACCCAGTCCCTCCTGATCAATCGAGGGCCACTGTTGTGCGCCTGGTCTGACGAGGAGAAGAGGAAGAGGAACTTAGAGCTTAGAATTACGTTAATGTGTAAAACAGTATAAAACAGTAATCCAAAGCTGTTGAGTCATATAGCAGCCATAAGAAATATCACAGTCCAGACAGACACTTCATATCATAACTCTATGCCAACAATTAGAATAATAATAAATACATAAAATAAAATGCTATATTATATAGATAGGGTGAAACAGAGTTCGAACAGGGTTGAAGCTAATGTATTTTATTAACCCTATCCTCCCCTTACAAGAGCCTCCGAGCAGTTGTGTGAAGAGGTCCTCCCATGTTTGATCACAGTAGAGGTCTGTGTAATGCGTGAAAAGCACCGACGGAGAGGACCTGGTCATATGCACACACTCCTCATGGCTTGGCTGATGTTTAAACTCATACTGGTAATACCGGTCCCCTGAAGAGAGAAATAAACACATCACATCGTATTCACTTTAGATTTAGATTTCTAAATTCAAGGTGACCAACACCCATTAGCATGGGGTTCGGAGTGCAGTGACAATGGATGATGAATCATATTCCAAAGTGAATGTCTTGGCCACTAAGGACACACCACACACATTCACACACACTCTATTGACGTCCATGTAGGAGTCACGCTCCTTGTGACTAGAGTGCTAGAATTTCCCAACACAATACCTTTGAAGAAGAAGACCTTCTCATTGCCATGATGACCTGGAGCTGCTATAGCAAATGCTGCATTGACATCATCTGGAATGTTCTCAAATCCTACTGAAATGGCCCGAGGGTAGTCCGCATCCAAAACATCACCATCAAATCTCCAATACATGTCCCCCTGGATGGACAGCACTGTTATTACAAGTATACAGGAGCAATACACATTTGGAAAGTAAACAATGTTTATGTTACGGCCACCCTGGCCTGTTTCATACATTAAACTCCCGGGTAGGCCTAACATAACAAACCACATGCAAATATAATAAAACATTTTTATTAATCAACTAAATAACCACCTAAACAAACACCTAACAAAACAAAAGGCGATGGGGATCCAGCCAAACTAAATGTGCGTCATGGGCCGTCGGACCCGGAGGTATCCCCTAAACTACTAAAACAGGAAGCAAACTAAACTACTGGATCCGCCATCTGAAACAAAAGTACAAAAGAACAGAGGTTAATAAAGGAATGACTTCAACAAAACATAATACAATCATGAGGTTGCTCTCAACCCCAATGGCTGTGTGTCCCCTCTCTCCCAGCGGCTGGCCTAAGGCTGATTTTAGTCCCGAAACCAGCCACACCTGGTAGGAAGGAAGGTGGGACAAACCACAAACCACCAGCAGGGGGTTAGGGGGGAGATGACAAACAACAGTTGAAATTATGTATATCTTAGTTCGAATGCAGCCTTTTAAGGATACATCACCTATGACTGAATGTTCATAACAAAATAAAACAAAAAAACATTCTTGGGTGCAGTGCGCCCAAGCTCATCAAAGCCACAGTATTTAGCCTTATATAGATGAGAAACCATAGACTGAAAGCAGTGATTACCTTGAAGATGTATGTTTTGCCCTGGCAGTTGATTCGTGTAAAGGCAGCATCGATAGGCCCAGAGATTCCCCACACATCCCTGATGAGTTTAGGATACCCAGGAAGAATAGCTTTCTCATCCAGTTCAAAGAAATAGTCACCTGGTTGTTAAAGGCATAGTCCAGAATTATGAAAACCTTTACCCCACATTTACCCCAAAAAGTGGCCACATTTGCTACATTTTGCTATTGTGTGATTACATTCAAATGAAGTTAGAGTTGAAAGATTTGATTTCATACTAACTGGAGGATTGCATATTTGGTGTAGAGTACAATTATTTTACAACATCATGGTTAGTAGAAAACAAGGTAAACACAATCGTTAAATAGCCTATCTCTTCAATTTGATGTGACAGGAGATAAGGAAAATCAATTTTTGTGTGTGGTTGACACCTAGAAGAAATGTCCTTATTTCATCCCTGGCATGCCTGCCTTACTGTAATCATCCTCGAGTAAGAGGTCCCTGTACATCTGTTTATATAAGAACTACTAGGTAATGACCACATTGTTATTGGCAATATGACCAAATTGTTATTGACAATAATAAAGAGTAAAGAGTAAACCACAAGTAATTGAAGGACATACAGAGAAATGTGTGTGTATGTGTGTGTGTGTGTTAGGGGAGGGGCCAATATGCTGGCACTTGTGAGACACAGGCCTACCTCTGAAAGCATAGATTGACCCATTCTTCAGCTGGAGGAAGGCGTCGAACGGCCGTTCACTGCAAGGCACCGCATCAGGGTCTGGAGAAGCGGTGGGGATGTGTGTGGTGGAGAAGGTAGAAGGAGGCATGCTGGTTTTGACAGCTGCAGTGGCGGTGGTGGTGGCAGCAGTTGTTTCCTCTAGGAAACCAAATGTGTCACCACGAACAACTGGGAGACGGATGGAAAAGGTAAGACATTTTCTTTGAATGTACACTAAACTATTATAAACAATAATATAGCAGCAACTAACAATTTTCTTTGTAGAGATGTAGTGGAGTAATTGCGTCCTGACCAGAGACTTACATCATAGTCCCTGGGCATACTCCCAGTGTGTGCTGTAATCCCAGCTCCTCTGTCTTTTGATTTCGTAGCTGGGTCAGCCATGCATGTTGTGTGTGAGTATGTGTGTGTTTATGTGTGTGTTGCTGAAGGAGTATGCATTTTTGTTTGAGATGCTGGTACTCTTAATGTGACATCTAGTGGCAGAATGTCATAATTTAGTAAATGTAATAATATATATTTTTAACTATAACAGAAATTTGTTTTATATATTTTTAATATTAAAATGTATATTATTATATTTAAATAAATGCAGTGGTCTCCTAATTTTTACACTATCAATTATGTTAAATGCTTTTTGGAGATTAGACATTAGACCATAATAGACAATTGCTCAGATATAGGACAGTGAATCCATCATAAATGTTTTTGTATCCATTTAATGTCACATTGTAAAACAGTAAATGCATTTTTTGTCATTATATTATTGAATGTGCCAATGAGAATGTATGATATGTATTATAAATATTTTACTGACTTTTTTTAGGACATGCAGTGTCAAAGTCAATGCAGCAGCTGCTGTAGTACACACACATGGAATCACACTGGCATTTCTTCTGAGGGTCAAAGGTATAACAGCGCCCCACACAGGACTCTGTGGAAAATTCTGTTTTTTTAAATATACTCCTAATGGGTTACAGTTGTTGAAAAGATGGTTATAATCCTGCCCCTGCTAAAATGTATTAAAAAATGTATGATATTTAAATATTTAGTGTGTGTGCCTGCATGCATGTGTGTATGTGTATTTGTGCCCACAGTATATCAGTTTATAATAGGATTTATGCAATGGCAGAGTTTTGACAATGCTTTAATATCGCATTGCCCTATTACCATATTATACCGTATTCAAGGTGGAGTTATGTGCACTGCGTTATGTGCCTATTATAATTATTATATTAACTATAGTATTTAGTAAAATAAGCATATGGACAATCGACAAATGAATAAGGACATATAAAGACTTACGTTCTGCTGCGAAGGTGGAGGCAAAACCTAGCATGACAGCCAGCAGAACCCATACTGGCTTCATGTTTCCTAACTTAACGAAAGGAAAATCTACTCTACTTTTGACAGAATTTACTGAAATAAATATATATAAGTTGTAATTAATAGAGTGCTAAGCGCTGTTCTGCTTTTCTGCACCCCAGTGAACTAACTCAAATGTGTCTGAACTAAGTGGCCTATATGGGGATGCAGAATGTGGCTGACGATCAATAGATATTTATCAGAAGAGCGTTGACCCCTGGTTGCCTGTTTTTCTTTGCTTTTTGGTCAGGCTCTGTCTGTGACAATCATTAAACTCTGGCAGCAGATCGCTATGCTGCGCTACTCTCTTATTATATCATCTCTTCCTGCTTTTGAATTTGTAACTTAGAACATACCCAATGTGTTTAATTATCATACACTTTCACTCAGCCACCCAATCTAATCACTGTTAAGCACAGTGTGTGAGATAGAATGGGAATTTGGATTTGATCTGTTGTGTAACTGGGACACACATTTTCCTCTATCGATTTCTGCAGTAGAAAAACAACCTACGGCAAATATTGGACTTCTCTCCCAAAATGAGTCTGCTGACTAAAATGGTACTGTATATTCAGATATGTTAAAAAAATGCTTTCATTATTAATTCTACTGTTTGTTTACGACACTGTGTATACTGTATGTTTAGAAAGTAGCAGATGGTCTATCAGTACCTGACCACTACGTTGCCAGCTTGTCCATTTAGCTACTCTTCTGTGTTATTACAGCTGTGTACAAAAATAAATCAGTATTAATTAATTACCTCTTTTGTCAAGCTTTTCTTTTGTTTGATTAGAAAAACCATATACAGTGACCTTCTAAAACTATAATACATCTAACCAAAACCTTAAGTATTATCATTGCATGTCTTGCTTGTCTTATATCTTCTTGCACTTATGTCATTCGGTGATCCCTGATGTGTGCCTTGCTCTGTAAGGGCCTGTAGAGATGAAAGCCAGACTTAAGCTGAACCTTTTTTGACACTGATGTAGTCTATGAACTACATAAATCATGTACGGCACAAAAATGTTTTTATTCCTGATTGGCTAAGATGTTATACCTTTACAACTGCGGAGCTATTTGACATAAGGAGTTTCTTCCTTTGCTTAAGGTAACATTGGTTGAAGTCTAGTATGTTAACAAGTGGTCAACTCCCACCAAAAAGGTACGATCCCCAACAAGCCTGTCATACCTCTGAGCATCCATGAGCAAGATATCTAACCCATACCTCTTCCTTAATAATTGCAGTGAGTGTAAATAGTGAGTATGCCAAATGTTCTCAATGAAACTTTTGAACTGCTTGATGTTTATTGGTCTGTTATTTTACTTTATCACTTAACCCTCCTGTTGTCCTCCAAGTCAAACTGACCCAACGCACCAGTTTTTTGTGGCAGTTAGAAGGCGCCAATCCTAATTCTACAGTTTACACAGACATATGATGTGCACTGCTGGTACAACAAGGTAATGTGTTTAAATCCTGAGGACAAGAGGAGTGTTAAAACAAAAGAAATAATAAAGAAATAAATACACACTGACAATAAAGAGATATACACAATCAGCTGGTGCATCTGGTGGCACAATACAATATAATAAGGACAACAGGAGGGTTTTTTAAGTTTTTATATGGAACACAAATCTTGTATGAATATTATTAGTAGAGTACATTATACAGAAGACTGCAAAATAATCTTCTCAAATATTAAGAACACATGCGAAATGTATAAATCAACTGATCTCCCTGATACTGTATGTTTTGGTTTTGCTGTAAATATACATTAGACATTTTAAAATCTTTAGAACTTTAAATATCCAATATAATTTAATCTAATTCCCTCCGACTGTTTTTGTATGTCCTGCCAGAGTTTTATATTCTTATGTTAGTTTCAATGCTATATGAAAAACATTCCTTGATTCTGCCAGAGAGGGGTTAGCTTGCAATACCATCCTAATCTTGCAAGCTACAGTTTGACATTGCCAAAAAAATTCAAGTGGATTTCACAATGGTCTTGTGAGGTTCCCAATGGATAGAATAAATATAATAAACAACAATAAACAATCAACAGGAGGCAGGAGCAGACACAGGGGAAACAAACTGGAACAGGACCAACACTGGGGTGGACAGCAGACAATCAGGGAAACCAAAGACAAGACAGGACGAAGGCAAACATAACACCCTGAAGAGATTGTCAAAAGCTTCTTTGAGTGGAGACCCCCTTAAAGATATGAGCAGGTCAAAGACATACACTTCTACCTCCAGTGCATGTGATGACTCACAGCAACTGTGGCCTACAGTACATTAGAGGAATGGACATCAGCCAGAAATGATTTGAATTCCCTAGTGTTTTGAATATTTGAATAATATCGCATGATTGTAAAACAAAACACCTCTGTACCTTACAAGACTGCAGCAAATGGCCAGATAGGCCAGAACCTATCCCAGAAATGATGGAATGGTTACTACTGGAATGTTGTGGTCAAAATTGCCACCAGAGCAACATGCAAGACTTTAATGAGACCCACAACATTTACTGTTCAGGTATTGTATCACTAAAGGGAGAAGAAATGGTGAATGGATAGAGTGTAGTGACATTGATGGCAGGTAAGTAGTCAGTAGTTAATATAATGCTGGATATAATAATATAACCAGCTGTTTCTGCAAAGCTTTTACTGTACATTGTTTTTTAAATGTTGTTCCTTCTTCATGTTCTACATTGCCAGTGTACTAACTGTTGGCCTGCAGTTGTCCGTATTGACAATGGACCATATAGCCACACACCAGACTCTTAACAATCATTATCATTCAATGTGCCTGTCTGTCTATGGGGGAAGGCTTGTGGTTGTGTCTTTGTCTGTTTACTGTGTTTTTGGTTTTAAGACTGCATTTTTTCTAAATAGATGTTGGATTAAATGCCAAGATAAAGCTTGAGTTTGTTTCTTTTATTTTTTGTTTTATTTACTGTAGTTTGCTATTGCATTCACATACAAACCCGTGATATCAGCCCAGTTTAAAACGTTACAACAAGATAGATTTGAGATGTATTTTTTAAATTACTTTTTTAATTACTTTTTTTAACAAGCGTTACTTGGATTACCTTTTGTGATGTACAGTTTTACTCCATATCTACACTGAATACTTTTTGAATAATCTGAATAATCTCTGTTGAATGGAAGTGTGATCTGTTGAGGAGTTATCAATGTATCTATGTCAGTTAAATATTCAGGGTAGAATAGTTAAAGATAATGGATTCTATGTTTTGGTTTCTCAACACATCATGTTATAATGCAGAGTTTGGACCTATGTCCCAGTAGCACTATGAATTGCCTTGTATAATACTGTATAAATGCATGTTTTGGCGGCGTATTTTATGATGTTCTTGAAGTTCTAGTCCTTATCTCATATCTGACTGGTAGGAATAAGTTATGTATAAAAGAAAGAAGAGATCTTGTTGGAGACGTACAATCATAAAGTCATAATTGGATAGAGATGAGAGTTCATTAAGGAAATATATTTAGTGACGTTATTACATGTAAGAAAGACATGCGTGTTTTTTTGTGGAATGAACCTACAGTATGACCATTAGTGCTCTTGTTGGCTTATACTGAGCAGAAGACTGTTCATTCTTTGGATGTCTATCAATCTACCTATCTCTTGTATTGGTTCCCATTTACTTATACCATCCTACTGTACAGTATCTTACTCAGCAGTTTCCTTATTACTATTGGCTCCCCCTTTGCTGTGAAGTTAATGTTTGATCTCTAGCGCAGATATAACAGTGAACTGCAACCTTTTACTGTACCTCGTCAGTTTAATTCCTCTCCCCCATGTGTCTGGTTCTACATCTGTCTATATATCTATCACCTAAAGAAACACTCATTGTATTCACCTGAGAGGTTACTGTTGCTCTGGACTGTTTACCTGTATCATTTGGACAGCCATGGAGATGCAGAAAAGCCTGAAGTGGCTTTGGAACCATAGAAACTTCTTCATCATCATCCTCACACCACTACTAGCTCTTCCCCTGCCGCTGGTTAGTCCCACAAAGGTAGGTATACTGTATGTGTAATGTTTTAGAACATAATTATTCTTTTGTAGATTTGGTTAGGAAAAGCAAATAAGGGAGATTTTAAGAAGTTGGTGTTATGTATTTTATGTTGCTAAATAGGCCCAACTGTTCTCCTTCCTTGCTTTGTGCACGGCAACATAATACACTTGGGGACAATGTAGATGTAAAAAAGGTATTAGCCCCTTGGCATTAATGTTTTTATGTTTAAGCTTTTATGTGTGCTAATATATAAAGTAACTATTGGCTTATTAACACAAGTAGTAAAACTTTAAATTATTAAATATGTTATACCTGGTATAGAAACAGCAGGATATACTTGACATTAATAAATGTTATTGTAATGTGTATTATATATTGTCATTTAAATGCATGACACAAACCTAGTTGTGTTAGTGCTAATAAACACCATATATAGTGGAACGTTTTCTGAGTTTATACTGTCTTGATGAAGTGGATTTAAATTTTGCAGAGCCCATAAAAATCTTATCTTAAAAATGTACTACAAACGTTTTTATGATCAAGGATTACTACTATCTACAGTAAGTATTTAAGGTCTTATTGCATTTAAAAAAGATAACATGCAGACAAGTATAGAATTGCTTCCTTAAAGTCACAGTCCTCAATTGCATTATAGCACAGTACCCAACATTTTTGCCCAAGCTCATTGTTTATGTTTGAAACTAAAAGTGTGTATGTACATGTGTGAGAATGTGGAGGGAGGGGTAGAGAACAGTTTGAGCCCAGAAACTCTGTAGAAGGGGTAGGAATGCCATAGGGGGCTGTCAGGTGTGGGAAGGGCCTATTCATAGAGTTTCAAACCCAAAAAATGTCTAACGCTGGTTGAGCATTGAGTAGTTCTGGACACCCATGAATGGGTGGATTTGTAAAGCTGGACCATGAACATGTCCTCTACATATAGTATATACATTCAATTAAGTAAATTATGTATACTGTAGTTTATTGTGAATTACTTTAGGCTGTATGTGTGTGTGTGTGTGTGTGTGTGTGTGTGTGTGTGTGTGTGTGTGTGTGTGTGTGTTTGTAGGAGGCACGATGTGGCTATGCCATTATCATCATGGCTCTATACTGGTGCACAGAGTGCATGCCACTGGCTGTGACAGCTCTGCTTCCTGTTGTCCTTTTCCCCATGATGGGCATCATGAAGTCTGAGTTGGTAAGTTTCCACCGTGTGATGTATCAGCTATATATATCAGCTATAGCAGCTATATAACACATCATATAGCTGCTGTCTTATGTAGCTGCCTACAAACTGCCTATACCCGCTCATTTCTAAACATTCATACAGATTGTCTGGCAATGTGTTTCTTATGCTTCTACTTCCTTCTCCTCAGCACTGCCAGGAGTATGTGAACTATATCAAATTGAAGTGTGAATATTAATATTTACCTCTGACTTACATTATAAGATGCACAGCGTAACTTGCTCAAATAATGTGCATTGCTGATGGAGTTAACAGTTTAGAGCTCATACCATTGCCCGGGGGAGGAGCAGGTTAAGGGGGTGTTGTTTGATTACATGTGAAATGTGGGCTTGTACAGCTTTTTGAGACTGTAATGTGATTAACCATAAAAGCTTGTATTTATGTTTATTGGTTATGCAATTTTACACAGATTTTATTTTATTTGTTCAGTCTCTGTGTGTGTATGGGTGTGTGTGTGTGACCTCTATGTGACCTACTGTATAGACATATGAAACCTGGTCTTGTCAGTTTGGCTGGTGTTAAAATAATAATAATAATAATAATAATAATAATAATAATAATAATAATAATAATAATAATAATAATAATAATAATATGAATGCATTTATAAGGTGCCGGCAAAAGCAATTTAGAATAAATGGTGTATATTCATGGGTATTTTCTGTTTTAGGTGTGTATTGAATATCTGAAGGACACCAACATGCTGTTCATTGGTGGCCTGTTAGTGGCGATAGCT
>JAODUG010001909.1:0-11518 GCA_027564795.1 Aphredoderus sayanus | reverse complement strand
TGCACTGCTGGCACAACAAGGTGTGTGTTTGAAACACAAGGACAACAAGAAGGGTAAAAGGCACAAAAAACGACATAAATACATAAAAAGATAATTAATAAATAAATAAATAAATAAATACACTCAGCAATGCCAATCGAAAAACACCTAAATCATACACAATCAGATGGCGCCGCCATGTGGCCAAAAACTATATTTCTGAGTACATTACGAGGGTTAAACAAATCTGTCAAACATGAGAAATAAAGCATTTTTTTTGTATGGAAAAAGTCTTAGAGCTTTCACTTTACAACAAATGTTGCATTTTTGTTTAGTGTAAAATAAAGGTGTATTGAGGTTGATATGTTTATGTCTAACGATTTGTTCAAAAAGGTACAAATCAAATTAAATGATTAATTCAAGAAGGGACGTAATTCGTACATTTAAATATCTCACCTGATTCAAATGAATGGGTCATCAGCAATCTCTGTAGAAGCCTGATAACAACCCATTCATTTTAATCAGATGTGCTGAGGGCAGTGCAGTGGGTCACCCAGGATCAGGGTTGAGGACCACTGTTCTAGCAGGAGCAAATTTCCCTGTGGAGACGAGCAGCGGGCATATTAAGGGCCATAACATTGGTTGGGAAAACTGACTAAATCTGATTCACTTGAATAATTGACCAAAAAGTGTGAACACTGAAGAAAAACCCATGTATGGTTCATTGATCGAGTAACTCATTCATTAAACAAGAACAGGGCATAGGAGTCATGATTTGTGATGTTCTGGAAAAACAAAAATCACTGAAGAAATCTTCCAAACTAATCCTTTCATTGAATAAAGTAAAACAAATTGAATCTTTAACAATACTTTAATCTGCCGTTTCTATTTTGGAGTTTACTTAGTCTTTAATATCAGGGTTCATTCTAAATACTATTGTCTTGTACATCAATACAAATAAAAGACCCAACTGATCCCTTCAAGCATACCTTCCAACTCGGTGTATGTAGGACTCTACAGATGTAGGGAAGTCAAAGTTGATCACATTTGCAACGTTCTGGAAGTCCACACCTCTGGAGACTCCGTACTCCTTATCCCTGAAAAGACACCAGACACATATACCTATATCCGTCAGGAAGCAGAAGTAAAACCCTGCTGAAAATAGCAAGAGGACGTTTCCAAATTAGAGCTCAATAGCAAAATGAACCTCACTTCCTCACTTGGAAGAGGGGAACAAATAAAAAGAAATGTCAACACAATAGCTAGAACAAAACTTGAGACAACCTAAACAAGTGAATTCACCTTCCTCCCTTTGATGTCTTTTTTTTCCTCTTTCCCTTGCTCAGCTGTGAAGCAGCCACTGGGTTGGCCAGAGACTGTTCATCTGTGGCGATGATAAAGTCGTAGAATCCCTGGTTAAATTGTGTGATGATGTGAATCCTAGTAAAGCATGACCGCACATTAGTGAAACATCACTCAATACCAAAACAAAAAAAAGCTAGCTATGCTGAAACCCAAAAAGTGAAAGCAGGATTATCATCCTCTCTCTTCTCTCACCTGGACTGGACTGGTTTTTCTGAGTTGAGTATACAAGCGGGAATGCCAAACTGTTCCAGGAAGAGCTTGAGTCTGTAGCCCCGGTCGATGTCTCCCACAAACAACAAGGTCTTGCCCTTCACCAGACGCAGCTTTAGCAGCGTGTAGATGAGGAGGAACTTGTCTTCTTCCTCACATTTGATGCTGTACTGCTGCAGCTGACTGGTGTCTGGGAGCTGGGAGCCTTGCAGCTTCAGAATCACCTGATCATATTCAAACAGTACAATGCTGAATGGAACTCCAGGGTAATACTTTAAGTTACACTATAGATTTTCAATTGGGATCCATGCCTTGCATTTAGCATGCAACCAAACACAGAAAATACTTTGAACAAGCTGAAGCTACAGTAGTGTGGGATTGTGTGTGGCTTACAGGGTTGTGTAGCAGGAGCTCTTTCAAGGTCTGAACATCCTCCGTGAAAGTAGCAGACATCAGGAATGACTGGTAGATTTTTGGTAAATGGCTGTTGAAACACACCAGTCAGATTTATATAGCCAGTTTGATGAGATACTCACAGAATGAGCAGACCTGCTGATATTCAAAACTACATTGAACACCCGGAAATGCAGGATTTAACTCAGTAAACACTTCTGCTATGCTCTTACTGAAATAGCTCATTGTAGTGCCTTAAAAATAAATGATATGCCTCCCAATACTAATATTTTGTGCACATAGAACACTCTCACCACAAGAGGCTTTTAAGGTCCGCTTCGTATCCAAATGAGAAGACCAGGTCAGCTTCGTCTACCACCAGTGTCTCCAGAGAGGAGTGGAGAACCAAGTTCTGGGCGTTCAGGTGAGTCAGTACACGTGAGGGGGTGCCCACCACCACATCAGGCTTCTCCATCAAGATAGGCCTGTCCACAACAACAAATTCACAACCCACTGTGAGATAATTAAGGTTCTCTACTTTGCAGACATACTGTAACAGGTTGTTAAGAAGGTAGTCTGACTTTTCCATGACCAACACCACCAAAACAGGTTTGATTTGTACACAGACCCCCCCCCCCCCCAGTTTAAGGGTTAAGGTACAGGCTGTGTAATCTTAAACAGACCGACCTCTGGGCTGATATGTCTGCCTTGCCAGATATGTCAGCCACTCTCACGTCTCTGGCACAGTAGGCAGTTAGCTGCTGAATCATAGTCAACACCTGCTGGCCCAGCTCCTTGGTCGGCACCAGGATTAGAGCTCTCACATCCTGCTCTCGAACACTCTGAATATTTCACAAAACGGCCAGCGTTATTAGTTAAAGTGATGACGAGTAGACACAGAAGAATAAATTACACTCCAGAAAGTGCGTCGTGTCCTATTGACAGCAGGGGGAAACATTAACTAGTGTGTATTTAATCCTGCAATACAGTATGCAGTTCCTTCACCTGTTTAGAGGCCAGAATGCGCTGTATTATAGGCACTGCGTAGGCTGCCGTTTTCCCCGATCCAGTGCGTGCCCGAGCCAAAAGGTCTTTTCCTTCCAATGCCAATGGAATTGCTTTCTCTTGGATCAGGGTTGGTTGAGCCCACCCTAGGTCTGCCAATGCCTATGTCAAGAAAACAACGGTCTTGCTTATGGCGGTGAATTACTTCAATTAGGCTACTGCCTAACAGGCAGGACTACATTTTCTAAATATTATTTTTACATTATTAATTGAAACGTCTTGAAAGAAGCAGCAGTCAGAGTAATGACGTATTTATAATTTTTCTCTCATAAGCACAATGTGTCCACAACTATGTACAGTACTGACAGAGCATGTTGTTATTGGTTTAAAGTGACAAACAAGATGCGGACGAGTAAGCACTTTGGAGGGATTGTCTCAAACTCAAAAACAAGTAAATTGCAACAGAATGTGAATGATGAGGATGTATTCGCTTAGTTTTGTCTGTCACACTCGCTGCAAATATATCGTTAACACTTTAGCGAGTTCATAGACATCTCAAAATGATCAACAGGTGAGATGTATTGATTAAAAATGAATAAACCTGTTATTCACCTTTAAAATGCGATCATCTAAGCCCATTTCATGGAAATGTAATGTTTCTGAAGCCATCTCTACACTCGCAACACACGTGTGTCGCTACAATGTGACGTCGTGCATGCGTACGCATAACCTCTTCTTCTTTTTAATCGGCGAATTTGCAACCGGGCTGGAGCACCATCGCCACCAAATGTCACGTTAGTGTTCTTATATTCTTGTTATCAGTCAGGTTACTGTTCAAGTAACTAAACCCAGGTGAAGTGAAGCGATTGTTTAATTAATTTCGATAACTATTCGACAAATATTTTTTTAAGGTCCAAATTATTAATTCATTTGATTCCCGTTCGTTCCTATAGGCTAATTGTCCTTTACAAAGGAGGCTAGATAATAATGACACTACAGTAACGTAGGCCTACTGTAGACTATCCACGGTCTCCATTTGATAGCTAGACACCACATGCAATAAAATCACAATATTAATTAGTGTGTCAGCTAGTCTAATACTACAAATCAGGTAATGTAGACTCTTGTTTCTTACTTTCCCCCAGTGACCTTAATTCCCTCTCGTCTTGCAGGATCTGATTATAGCCTTCCTTCCTGTCTTTGTTCCATAACCTCTGCCACTGTATCTTAAATTAGTTCCAAATGAAACATTCAATTTCTGCCTGTTATTGCCAATTATTGCTAACTCTAATACATCCTTTTGTGCGCATGTTATTTTCTAGGTGAAATATATAAGATGAGTAGTTCTATCAAGCATCCACTAGAGGTAGCCCTTTCATTTTATGAGTGCATTTTATTGATCACATATAATTTAATATACGTACACAACACAACCTCCCCAGACGTTATCCCCATTATATCTATGGCGTTCACGGAGTTAATGCGGGGATTTCAAACAATATGGCATAGGCCTATTTCCCTAATAGTGGCTAAAACACTGCATATTAACCATTTGGTGAGTAGCCTACCATATTCTCCACATACAGCCTTGTTAATAAAAATAGATTTTGGATATGGTTCACTCATGTTTATGTTTTATCTGCAAACACGCCCCCACATTCAGTTCTGGCATACATTTATTGAACCCTTCAATTAAATTACTAGGTGGTTTATGTATAATATAGCCTGATATCAGTCAGAAACAGTTTTTGTTTTTCAAATCAAACACATTGAAATACAGCCATATGTTTATTATGCTCTGAATTTATTTAGGCTATATTAGCCTAATTAATTGACAATTCTAAGAGATTGAAGAAAGGCATTAGGCATAAGTAAAATAAAACAATCAAACAAATCACATGAACATTTAAAAGTCTAAATGAGAGACAGATCTAAGAATGTAAGAACATTAGACACATTATATATTAGCTTATAGTTTATATATCTTGGAGTAAACAAATACATAGAGGGAAATGTTTGCACTCATATAAAGCATTATGGTGATATAGGATTGCCTACAGTTAAATGGGATAGGCTAATAGGCTCTACAGGCTATATATTATTAGGGCTGTCAAAGTTCAAACTAAACGAACGAGGGCTTTTGAATGGCATCTTCGTTGCATCTTCAGTTACAAATCCTATCAACACCAATATGTAGGCGGGTCAAGGTAAGCCCAATGCAGCCTTGCAGCCTGACCAGTTGCGTTCTGTGTGTTTGAGAGGTAGGTCAGCTGTTTAATATTTTATTATGGCACAGAATAGCCTATTCTGTCGCGTTTGTATTTTACCTTATGACTGTGTCGGCATGTGCTTCCCGTATAGGCTACCGCTGTAAAAATGTGACCAGAATACCAAACAATATGATCGTTGTCTGCGCCACTCAGGGCAGGCTACTGCACCTATTGATAGATTAAGTAGGCTAATTCTAGAGAACTCTTTATAACTTCGAACTCAAAACAAAAACACATCTCCATTCATTTCCATATGGGTGTTCCATCAGAAGGTCAGCCCCACACATTGGAAACTTAATGAGAAGGCAATAGATTTTGTTGTGAGTGCGTTCTGCGCCACTTTATTTGTGTTCAATTTAGGGAGCCAGGACTGTATTTTCAGCACACACAGAGAAGCTAGCGGACTGCGGGGACATATTTGGTCAATTTGAAACATTATCTTAAAAACGCTTAGCCTACCTGCCTTTAAAGCTAGAACTACACCGCGACGATATACACTCGACGCTCGACGAGTAAGGAGCGGCCGCTATCAATGAGAAATTGCAAGGTGGTTGACTCTTTGGTATAGCAGCTGCAGCGCTGGACCTCCTGCTGAGAGCAACCGAACCCCGATGCTGTACTTAGTAACTGAAAATGTAGTCTAGTCGTTAACTGTCCTTTCCGTGGTGCTCGAGTTGCCATCATTTTATTTTATGCGTATAGACTCTGCTCTTGATGATCTTTCAGGGTTTCTGGAAAAATCTTGGTAGACTAATGCTTTTTTATATTATATATTTTTTTTAATTATTATTATTATTATTATAACACGTGATTCATAGTCAATGCATCACGATTTGGCAATAATTCAGATTACAATTTTAATATATTACTGTCCTAAATAAGCATCTCTAAAGCATCTCCTAAATAAGGTATAATATCTTAAGTCTTTCTTTATGAGCATGTCCTATAGTTGCTTGAAACAATGGAGCTCAATACTAAAGAGACCAATAAGAAGACTAATAGCTCAATAACATGTTAAATGATTTGTCAAAATATAGGTTGATTGAAGAAGCAAGTTTGTTTGTCATATTTAGCTCGCTATAGGCCGATTTGGACCTATATGTAAAGCTTCCCTTTAAATGTAATGCAACTGTCAGCATTTATGAAAGGCATGTGACAATTGATCACATCAGATTATTGTGCACAAATCTGTCTTTTACTGCTTTGAATGATCTGCAGAGAATGGGTTTCACAGAGCAGTCAGATGAGGGTAAGAGATTTAAAATCTAAAATAAATACAAATCATAATGGGCCATGTTATTGTACATATTGGATTTCATAGGCCTATTGTCTATGAATTTTATAAATATTGCAGGAAGTTTTGAACCTTGATATCACACAACACTCAAATAACATATTACTTTCTGTTCAGTATATTTTATGGGTATAATTTTAGGTTTACTGTGAACAGCATCTCTGGCATAAGTAGATCACCTTGCACTGATTTGACTCATGTGCCCCTGATGACAACATCATATGTGTATACTAAAGTCAATAGGAATAATATCCAATCAAATATTTGTTGATCGAAGCACTGTGCGTAGTAGCCTATTGTTTTTGGTATTCAGTGTTTTTGTAAATATCTTATTTTGGCTAATTTTGGAATACAAATAGGGCTATTACTTATATAATCACTTAACACAACTTGTGTATCTCTGATTGCTTGATAGCTCTTTTCACATTTAGATTAATAGCATTATTTGTATAGCCTACAGTATATGTGAAAATTATATACTTTTATTTAACTTTAGATACATTGAACCAGGCTACCCACAACAATGTGGTAAAATAGTATACAAATGAGATACAATCGCTAGACTACTGTATAAACTGCAGTCACTAACTGCCGTGTCAACCATGAACTTACCGGTACTAAAGAACTACACTTCCCAAACACAGGTGTCAGGGCGTGGCTTCAAAATGCTAAACATAACGTCTACACCAGCGAGGTGGAAGAATGCATTGATTAGAGAAGAAATTTATGGCTGGACTTTGGGATCAAGCATATCTATCAGTTTACGTAAAAGTGCAGTGAAATGTTTGTTAATGTCACACATTCGTGTTTTCAGTGGTCGTTGACAAAGGACGCTCTCGACTAGCAACTATGGCCATCAATAAGTCCAAGATAGCAATTGGATTTATAGTAGCAGGGACGCTGGCTGTCTTCTTTGGAATAGTACTCGTGTTCGTAGGACCAGTTATTATTGACGATCAAATTGTAAAGGTGAGTGGTCAAAGGAAAATTATTCTAAATATTCGTTTTTGTAAATATAGCCTTAAAACTACATTTATCGCTTATTTCAGAGAATACGCGTTTCTATTATGAAGTGGTAATCAATAATGAAAATGAAACCATGCAGTTTGTACGTTCATATTAATATCATTTTATTAGCATTATTATTATTATTATTATATTATTATATATTTTTTATATATATAATCCTCTATTATAAATATGTTGGTTTGTTTGTTTTACTACAGAATGTTGTGGTGGACCCAAAGAATGAACTGTCTTACACCATGTGGAAGGACATCCCCGTCCCATTTTTTATGAGTGTCTACTTCTTTAATGTACTCAATCCCAAGGAGGTTTTAAAGGGGGAAAAACCAATGGTGGAGCAGAAAGGACCTTATGTATACAGGTAGGTCTACGGAATGCAGTCATTGTTTGTAGACTAAGCCTTAGACTACAGTATGTTTTTTTGTAAATGTTTTGATCTTGGCATAATCATCAAATAAAGTATTGTGACTAGTTATAATATTTGACATTGCTTTTCAGTTTCTCTTTTTTTTTGTTTTTTCTAAAATTGTGATAATTCGTACAATTCTGCTTTTTATGCTGCAGAAATGTTTAGATGAAAGCACACCATATGTTGGACACAGAGTACTATGGGTAAACATAAATATTGATCTGATCCTAAACTACCTGAAACTACATGAGCTTTGGAAAAAGTTAATGCCTATAGACTAATCAGTGACTAATTACAATTAGATTTGAGGTTGGGGGTGGCTTAAATACTTGAATCTAACAATGTTGAAGAAAACATGTGAAGTGCCAACCAAACATCTGTCTGTTTCAAATGTTTATCAAATGTTTTTATCAAATGTCATATCTTAAGCAAATCTGTGGTGTTGTCATTTAACCAGGTTACTGCTGTACTGTTATGAAAATAGTTATTAAATGCTTAATAAAGGAAACAAATTGGACTAGTTATGGTAGTTATTATAATTCAGTGTTTGCTATAACTATAGCTATAATTATGATTATTTTGATCTGGTAGGATATGTAGGACTCCTTTGTTTACCTTACATTGTTTGAATGATATGGATTTTTATTTTACAGGAAGCGCTGTCAGAAAGATAACATCACATTTCATCCAAACTATACAGTATCATACAGGGAATATCGTGAATATTTTTTTGAGCCTAGCATGTCTGCAGGTAATGAATCTGATGTGGTCACCATTCCCAACATGTTGGTACTGGTAAGACATTAGACTCTCATGCAAATGCACAGACAGTAAATGATGTCACTGTCTCCCTCCCTGCAATTTAAAAACACACCCTTCTCTCCTTTTTGGAATTGTCAGGGTGCAGCAGTTATGATGGAAAATCTACCACTTGCAGTACGTCTATTGGTCAGCGCCACATTTAAGACTTTCAACGAAGGCCCATTTCTGACTAAGACTGTAGGGGAACTAATGTGGGGCTACGATAGTGAACTGGTAGAGTTCCTCAACAAGTTCCTGCCAGGCATGTTGCCCTCATCAGGAAAGTTTGGTCTTTTTGCAGAAGTGAGTTTTCTCAAGGCTAATTATAGTACACTGTATGCACATAAGACTAAGACTTCTATAGGGCGTGAATGATTTTGAATAAAATGTTCAACCTACCATACATTTTGACACAAAAATAAATAGAAACTTTACTTAACTAGTTACTTTAATTATGCTTGTCACTGTGTTTGAACGGCGTGAAGCCCCTGTCCAGTGATTACTTACGTAGTACTATTAGTTACTTACATGTGGTTTCTTATAATTTAGTTTAACAACTCCAACACTGGCCTGTTTACCACATTCACTGGAAAAGATCAAATCAGCAAAGTCCATAAAGTTGATTCCTGGAATGGCTTGAAAAAGGTGAGTGATGCATCAATAATCATTGCTTATTGTTACTGAACATCTTAAAAGTTGAAAGATGACAGTGCTATCGTTGTAGCTCAAACATTAACCGTTTATTACTATTATTTTTTTATTTTTTATTACTATATACAGCTCACCAACTGGGGCACCCCTCAGTGTAATATGATCAATGGAACAGCTGGACAGATGTGGCCACCATTCATGACCACAGAGAGCACACTGCCCTTTTACAGTCCTGACGCCTGCAGGTAGAAAATATACATGTTGCTATCAAATCTTTCTCCCTTCCTCTCTCTCTCTTGCTTTCTCTGTCTCTCTCCCATCATTTTCTGTGCATGTAAAAAAGCCTCTCTTTCAGATCGATGGAGCTTATTTATCAGCGGCATGGTGTTATGAAGGGAATCCCACTTTATCGCTATGTGGCACCAAAGACTATGTTTGCCAATGGAACAGACTACGCTCCCAATGAAGGCTTCTGTCCCTGCAGACAGTCAGGCCTCCTCAATGTCAGCAGTTGCCGACATAGTGAGTGCACATGAAATATGTGATATACACACGCTTTTTATATACATACAGTAAATGTATATAAAATTCTATGTCTTTTTTGCCTCTCATTGATGTCTTGTGGGATGAAAAGGAGCTAGTTAAGAAGAGTGATTTGTGTAAAAGCAATAAGACGTTAACATTTTTCTCAATTGCTTACATGCATTGAACAATACAGAAACTACATTACAAAACTCTTCACACAGTGTGCATTACCAACATGCATCGGTGCAAAACATTTAATGCCACCCCCAAAACTCACTACAACCACAAAAACACTTGATACATGTCTCAAAATAAGCTCATTGAACCATAACACTGGCAACAATTCTCACTCAGAAACACACATTGTCACACACAACACACTAACCTAAAAAAAATCTAACTGTATTGACTGTACTACTGTAATGTACAGTATATGGAACAAGAATGAATCATAAATGCAGCAATTTGACGGAATATCCTTTATGTTTTCCATATCTTTGCACATGTAAAATTATACTTTTTATATATAAAAAGTTCAAACAAAAACATTCTTGTAATACCAGGGCTGCAATCATAACAAACAAACATCAACATCTAGAGAATGTATAATTACAAGTTCACCCTATCATATACAAGTTCACCCTATCAACATCACATCTGATGTCTTCTCTGGCGATGTACCTTCTGTATAACATCATCATCCTTTCGAAATTATGCAGGAATGGTTGGGTGATTTGCTGCAATTTTATTTGTTTTGCTTTTAGTATTCTGCTTGGTAAAAAAAAGTTTGGAAATGAGGGAGTGTTTTGATCTAGGGTTGCTTCAAATGGACAAGTCTAGGCACAGCAATACAATTAAGTTAGCTGAGTACCTGAATGTACTGAATAATCGAGTTATCCCATCAATGGATTCTTTCTTCCCTGATGGCACAGGAATATTACTGGATGACAATTCCAGTTGTTATCCGGCTCAAATTGTGAACGAGAGGGTCAAGGAGCATGAGGAATAATTTTCCCAAGTGAATTGGCTACGGAGTGCTGCTTAGCCTTATTGAATGTGTTTGAGATTTCCTGGGAAGACTTTACACAGTGGTTTGACTCTCTATGTCAATCCAAGATCTCGGCCAAAACTTAATGCAAATCCGGCCAGAAATAAATGTTGCAATGTGGCATAAGGTTGTCTTAACAATGGCAATGTGTAATCAAAGCTAATGGAGGTCCAATGAAATATTAGAGAATGCAACTTTCTTTTTGGCCAGGCAGTGTATATTGTACAGTACCTTTTATCTATTTGTAAGGGATGGATGGGGATGGTTACATTATTCTTTCCACTAACAGACTCCCCGGTGTTCATTTCTCATCCGCACTTCTTCAATGCTGATCCTGTGCTGCTGGATTATGTACAGGGCCTTCATCCTAATGAGGAAGAGCATGGCCTCTTTATTGACATTCACCCAGTGAGTGTACACACACACACACAGACACACACACACACACAGACACACGTACATTACGTTTAACCCTCGTAATGTCCTCTGGGTCAGAATGACCCAAATCACTAGCTCTTTGTGGCAGATAGAGGGCGCTAAAC
>JAODUG010001898.1:0-11518 GCA_027564795.1 Aphredoderus sayanus | reverse complement strand
CTCTCTCTCTCTCTCTCTCTCTCTCTCTCTCTCTCTCTCTCTCTCTCTCTCTCTCTCTCTCTCTCTCTTCCACCCCCCAAGTTTTCTCAAAGGCTGCTTCTTTATTGTCTCTAAGCATCTCAACTCTGGAACTCCTACGCGTCCATATTTATGTTTACTCTGTGATTTAGGCTTTTGTGCAGTAGCAGACAAAGATTCCTGTCTAATCTTTTTTGTATCTATCTTAAGACATATTTGTTGACTTCTACAGAGGTGGTGGCAGGGTATATGTACATGACTGGCAGGTCAGGTATACAGGGAGGTAACCGTTCTTTAAATTTAATTCACAAGGCCTATATTTCATAGTTAACCTATTTCACCTTTGTATCTTACTTTGTCTCCAGGTGTATTTTGGCCATGTAAATCAGATGTGAGGGTGTTTTTCAAAACAAATGTGTTGGTATTTATCTTTGGTTTAATGTTTTGACAAATCACTGGAAAGTCATATGGAAAATAATTAGCACTGATTGAGTGGAAAATAATTAACTGTCTCGATTACTACTATTTGACCAGCCTTACATGATTAGAGGTTGTGTGGCTACTGATCATGTAACTGTATAACACTCAAGATGGGGAAACATTAATTGTGAAAGCTTACTGTGGTCTGTGCCAATTAAAATTAAGCCACATTTACTACTGCTGTCTTTGAGACTGGGGTGTTTTTTGTTATTCTTAAGCAGGCATTGGCAACATTTGCCTAAAATGTACAGTAGAAGTCTGCACTATCCCCTGTCATTCATCTCAGACATGTGACAGGTGAACATGTCCTCAATTGCTGAAATGGTTATTGTAATTTAGATTAAATTATATGCAACTGAGAAGCCCCAATTAACATGTAAACTGTTATTTGGCAACTAATCAAACTGTGTTGCAGGTTTTATGACTTCTAGAAGCAGTTAGCATGCTGTTTTGCTGTTCTCTGGTCCATTGGCTACATTTGTATTATGCTGTACTGTACATTAACATATGTTTACGTTTAGTCAAACTTTAGGGACATGGTAAGGGTTTATGAAGGGACTTCTCAACATGTGTGCCATATAGTAATATTTAAGTTTTTTTTATAATAACCTCTGCAACCAGTTCTCACTAATACTGTACATACTATGGCTATACATATGATTGTTTCTTTTGTATCATCTAAGGTCCATTGGAACATTATGCTATTGGACATCTGAAAACACCCTTGAAACCACTTATCAAGATATGTATGTGCCAAATAGCAATAACAGGACCAGTACATTGTTTGTTAACTTTTAGACCACTACTAACAGAAAATTAGCATTTTAAGAGGTACATTTGGCTTATTTACCTGATACTGATATTCATTCCTTGGGTTACAAAGGAAAACAAAGCAATGTAAATGTAAATAGCATCATAAACAAGTGACTTATTACATAATTATCCTGGCTTTTCTGATTACACCTCTACCTAGAGGTTTTCACAAAGATGCACAACTGATCCCAGCATATAATATAACAACATAAAATACGTTTAGTTTAAAATGTAATGTATTATTTTTCACTGATCTGATTTTATGTGAAATGTTGTTATATTCTTGAAACCTAAAATTGATCAGTATTAAATTCAACTGGAAATTTCTAGGAACATTGCATTGCACAATATGCTGCACAACATGTTCTTATATAAAATATATGATCACAATGGTACTTCCCTGGCA
Organism: Aphredoderus sayanus; assembly: GCA_027564795.1. NCBI lineage: Eukaryota > Metazoa > Chordata > Actinopteri > Percopsiformes > Aphredoderidae > Aphredoderus > Aphredoderus sayanus. The sequence continues at coordinate 9,801 of JAODUG010001898.1, read as the reverse complement.
GTGCTTTCCTCTTTTGGAATGGAAATATCCCATTCTTTGACTCATGGACAGTTTGTCTGCAAGTCATTTGGACAATGTGGAAGTGCTAATGAATGACATGTATGAGCAAAGTTAAAGTCTGATTGGATTCTCTGTACCGCAGAGCAGCATTTGTTATTCTTTCGTTTGTTTATAAATCTATGCAGTTTTGGCCTTGCTTTCCTGCAATCATTTGACATTTTCTTCTTAAGTCAAAACAAGGCATCAGAACAGTAAGTGAGGGTTTTGTAAATTACTTTTCTTTTCATTTTGACATAATGGGATTGAAATGGTACTGTGCCATTTTATGTTGATCTTTAAATGTGCAATAAATTATATTTTAAATGTGTTTTGAGGTGTGTGTGTGTGTGTGTGTGTGTGTGTGTGTGTTTGTGTGTGTGTGTGTGTGTGTGGATATTGCAAAGTTACCTTATGACGCATGCATATGCATGCGAAGTAGCCCTTGGAGGCTTTGATTTCCTGAAATAATCTAAAGGACGTTGGTTGTTAATGACGTAAGGCCTAGGTTTCCCTAACATATTATTTTCAACGTACAGTAGGCTAGGCCTATTGTTGAGCAAGACATGTAGGTTGTTGTACAGTCACACATGCCTAGCAAACATAAATGTTTATGCAATTCTTAGAACATAGTTTGATTCAAATAGTATTTTCACATGTTTAAGTTCAATGTTTACACTTTTATTCATTATCTATAAAATCAAAATAATGAATTTGAAAGAAAATTGGTCTGAGACACATGTATGGCTATAACTTCCATTGCCGTAAGGGGGCAGTATTTAACCGCCGTTTACACTTGACTATAAGAAAACCTTTTCACGTGATGACATGCCAGACAATACTACTCTGGACAAAAACTGACGCTGATGGCCAAACTGATAATGACTATTAGTTTGAATTAAAACTGATTAATGCTTCCGCAGTACTATGTCACAAGTTGATAGTTAATTGCATGCACATAAAGCTAGGAGAATTAAACATTGTTCTTTTCCCATAGGCCTACTTGACTTCATGGCCTATTGCCATTGCCCTGAAATCAACACTTAGTTTACTGCAACTGTTAACCCTCCTGTTGTCGTCCGGGTCAAACTGACCCAACGCACTACCTCTTTGTGGCAGATAGATGGTCCAATTAGAATGTAACACCTTACACAGACATATGATGTGCACTGCTGGCACAACAAGGTGTGCTTTTGAAACCCGAGGTCAACAAGGCATGAAAAAACAAACAAATACATAATTGAAGAAATAATTAATATAGAAATAAATACACCGAGCACTGACAATAAAGAGTACTACACAATCAGGTGGCGCCATCTGGTGGCACAATAAGCGTTTTAAACCTGAAGACAACAGGAGGGTTAAGTGAGAGCAGATTAACCATTCAGTTGGTGGCTATATTAATCCAATCGAAGGATGAATTTGTCCTGCTAATGAGAAGCCCGTTGTCTTGTGGTTTTCTGTCCTAAAGCACAGAAATTATATGGAAGAATATTAAAAGGGGACATAATCATTTGGGAAGGGGTATGTTCCTGTAGCATATTTAATTCATCCATGATGCATGATGCTTGATGCATGCATGTTTGCATGTTTGTGTATGTAGCGTACATACAACTCAATCCATCTGTTTGAGTCTGTAAATATGGTATATGCATTTTTGCCTTTGTGTGTGTGTGTGTGTGTGTGTGTGTGTGTCTGCGTGTTGTTTTTCCATCTGCAGAGCTGGAGCACGAGTCATTTATCTCAGTTATCCAGACAGTGTCACTACTCCATCTGTGAAAACAGTAAACACGCAGTCATTCCTCCAACATTCTGTTAGCAACTGCCATCAATACCAGGGTAACACACACACACACACACACACACAGACGCACGCACACACATAGGAAAAAAAATGCATATACCATGTTCACAGACTCACAAACACTGTCTGGGTTGCATTCAATTGATTTAGAATCAATCTACACACATATATATATATATATATATATATATATATATATATATACATACAGCAAACGTATAGCAGGAATGATATACTTACAACATGCACAAAATCAAGCACACAAACACACACACATACAGTTTATTTTCCTCTCATTACCATGAAGGTCATATGACCCTAGAGGGACGTTTACACAACGACCTAAACACTTTGACCTCTCTGTCATGTTTGGTTTGCATGACACACAAGGTCATCTTCCCAAATGGGGCTTTGGGACAGGTAAATGTATGTGTAAGAAACAGCAGTCAACATGTTTTGAAAAGTGTACTCTGGTACACAGCTGGAAACACACGCCTGTTGAGGGCCCTGCATAGTGACAACTGCAGATGTGGTTCCAACTTCCAACATTAAAGTGGTATTGAACTAGTTAGCGAGAACACAAAAGCTTCTCATGCTCACTCAGTTGAGCTTCCAAATGTTGAGTATTGGACTGTCTACTGGCTTTGACTGTAATTGTACCAAATGTATCATTGTGTGATACATTTATTTTTCAGCCGACCTTTGTTTCTCAACAAAATACTGCTATTATTTGTACCGCTGCTGGTCAAAATCTTGGTAATGGAAGTCAAATTCCTCAAGGCAAATCATGGGTAATTTACTCTCAAACATCAGTGTGTGGATTTTTATTGAGTTTATGAAGCTATCCAAGGGTTTTTATAAAATATGACTTGAAAGAAAGAAATAAGAACAAATGAACAATAGAACTAAAGAATGGTTAACAAATAACTGAGGGGGAAGAATGATTGGAATGAAGGAAGAAAGACAGGTGAATGAAAGGGAAAAACCAGCTTCCCTTCTCTTTATCTGGACAGTTGCACAGAGGAATGGATGTGACCAAGAGTAACTACTGTATCAGGCTTTTCTTGTGATGAATGCGTAACTCTAACCTCCTTCTTCTCCAGCAACCTTCTACTGAACCTTCATCTTCATTCGTGTCCTTGGCTCAAAGTGCCAATGTGATCTTTTCATACCTTAATCACAGTAGGAAATGGCTCATTTAGAATCTCAGAATTCTCTCTATTTGATCTAAAGAAACGCCTTACTTATTTTAATGTTCTCAGTGTAGGATTTTATTGTCATTTACAAAAACAAAGCCCACATTAAATTCATATGTGAACCACATGTGAATTACACATGATTATGTTCAGTTCATATGTGGTTCACATGTGATCATGTGAAATTCATGTGTTCTTTTTGTTTTTTCTTTGCAGCTCTCTGTTGTCTCTGTTAAATAATCCCTGACTATTTAAAATGCTTTGTATCATTGTTTTGAAAAGTGTTAATTCTAGGAGAAAACCAGCTCCTTACTTTATTATTCATTATTGTTATGAACCACCAGAAGTGGCTGTCTATTCTTGCATTTACAGGATTTAGCTGTACTGTGTATGGGTGCATTTGTAAATAGACCAATCATCCTATGTAAACACATGTTGTTATAGAATAGTGACAGGCTTAAATGACCAAGCATTCTGGAAACATGCCGATACAGTTAAGTGCATCAGCATTAATTACGAGCCGGTCCTAATATAAGCAGAAAGGATAGAATATGTATTATACTATATTTTATCATTATTATTAAAAACAAAATAGAAATAGAGACAAATATGGTCGTAAACAGGGGATAAGGATAATGAGAGTGCTAGATAAGGCAGTGTCTGAGGCATCCAGGTGGATTCTGAAGATGTGGGTCTTGAGTCTGGAAGGTGGGCAGTGTTCCTGTTCAGCTGACTTTTGTTGTACAGTATATTATACATTTAGCTTCTACGCTCCACTTCCACTCAAGCACATGTCCTGTGCATTAGGACCAGACAGCTCTTTTGATAGGAGAAGATGAGCAGGTGTGAGAGGCTAAAGATATGAATCACCCTGTACTCGCGGATCCTTTATGCTCTGTTGACAGAGCTGTTTGGATCCTGTAGTAGTTTAAACCTGCATGTCTCTCTTACATGTTGCCTGCCAACTGGCCCCGGGTGATACAGGGCTCTGTGGCATAACGTTGCACTCTGTAGCTATTACTGATATCAAACAGGCGCCCTGGCTGTGGAAGTATACCGTAGGATTAGTTCTGACTTGCCGGCATCAATTGCATAGGGATTGTTTTGATACACATGAAAACCAGCCAACACAGTTCCAGGAGACCTGGAAATATGTCCCATGTTCCCATTCCTCTTTGATGATGGAGAAAGAGAAGGACTTACTGTAATCTCGGTTCAATCAGTCCTTTCTCCCTCTGAATGCTAGGGGATGATATTTGTCTGAAGTTTGCATTATGGTTTAAATGTCATTCCCTGCAATGTGAGAAAAGCAGCAGTGTCCTGACAGGATGTGTGGGAATATACAGTACGCTCACACACGCGCATGCACACGCGGCCCATACTGTATGCCCGAGCACGCACACACACACACACACACACACACACACACACACACACACACACAAACATTGTACACAATGGATTTTTCATTCCCTTTGTTAGAATTCAATGCATCTCCCTCCCTTTATCATTTCATTTTCTTTTTCATTCTTGTATTTTTGCTTCATACATGCTTTCTTTCTTTTATTCATTATTTGTTTCATTCCTTCTTTTCGATAATTCATTCCTACTTTCCATATTTCTTTCATTCTTTCTGTTTCATTCCTTCTTTTCTTTCTTTAATTCCTTCTTGCCTTATTTATTGTATTCCTTCTTTCCTTCATTCTCCCTTAACTTCCTCCTCATTTCTTCCAATCTTGCCTTCTTTTTCCTTTCTGTCATCTCTCCTCCCTTTGTTATGTTCATCTCTCCACTCCCCTCACTTTATCATAGTAAACTTTCCCTCTCCCCCACCCCTCTTTATCTCTCCCCCTCCTCCCCCTTCCTCCCACCCCCACCTCCTAATTGTTGATTTTCACAAGTCCATGCTAAATTCAAGTTTTGAGACTCGGTGAGGCCTCCACTTTCAGCCCAGTCTCTCCAGTGTTATCCATCATTCTCTATTGGTCCATTCATCACGTAGCTAGGACGCTATTGGTTCATTCATCACCCAGGCGAGAGGGCCTGCGGCTGCAGACAGCAGCTACAGCGCACAGGGACAGGAATGTGGAGTCCCAGCCTTGAAATGAAAGATAGAAATGTGCTTTCTCTTCACAGGCAGTTCAAAGTTGCAGTAAAACACAATTGAGGCAGATTTATCGCCTGTAAATTTGCCACACACACACACACACACGCGCGCACACACACACACACACACACACACACACACACGTATATACGAACACACATGTGCATGCACATGGGTGTCTGTGTTCCACCAATACGCATAGATATGTACCAACACACATAAACACAGCAATGATAAACAACCCACTTCCTCATATGACATTAATTAAAGATGGCATATTTGTAAATTGTCGATTAACACATTGCTCACACACCTGTCCTGGCCTAAGACAAATGGAGTCCAGATCACTCTAACGCTCTTCCTCTAGAGACTGCAAATACAATTAACATTCACAGAGAATTACAGTATAAACAATGTTTCATGAGTATTTAGTGAACTTTTGTTCAACTATCAATACAATCTTTTTCCATCATTTTCCTCTTGGGAATCTCTAATATTTAGTTATATCACTGACATCCTCTGTCTCACCCATCATTTTAAAGAATGAGCAAACTATATATAGATGAATAATTGGATAGATATGTAAATACAGTAGATAGATAGATCGATAGATAGATAGATAGATAGATAGATAGATAGATAGATAGATAGATAGATAGATAGATAGATAGATAGATAGATAGAAACTTTATAAATCCCAATATAAATGTCTAACAATAAGTGTTTGCTACAGCTGAAAATTAACAGGGGCTACAGCTTAATGTAGCTTATTTACATAAAGACATACAATGTGTGATAGCTCACATATGATGGAATATCGGTGTCAATATTAAGACACTGATGGTGGACGCTGGACAGAATACAGAGCATGCCTGTTCTGGGCCCTGTAACGCGGGTCCATGATGAATGGATGTGATGGCATGTCTATTCCTATAGAGTGGGCCATATATCAGCCTCTGACCACACAACCTGCAGCAGTGCCAAACAGGCACAGAGGCAGGGCACAGCTGAAAGGCTGGTGCCAATGTTAACAAGGGGCCCCTTTGCATGCCACCTACCCACCATCCATGCTGCACCTGTTGCTGTGCATGTGTGTGTGTGTGTGTGTGGGTGCGTGCGTGCGTGTGAGTGTGTGTGTGTGTGTGTGTGTGTGTGCGCTCGCTTGTGTGTGCCCTCACATATGAGTAGCCTATATGCGTATGTATGTAGCATGTAACTCAAAGACATGCTGTGCCCCCAGCATTCCTTTCACCCAGTTCATGAATCAAATGACCCCCACCACTGCTGACCCCACACCACCAGGCGGGGTCCTTGGAGGGAGAGAGGCTGGAGAATATGTGGGAATGTGGAGGTGGAGGAACACTGCAGTTTTAAACACATGCACTCCTAATGCTGGTCCGTGTGCTATTTTGTGTATTCATACAGTACTGTAGGTCACTGATGCTTTGGACGTTTTTTTGGAGAAAATAGAAAACAGATCAATCTTAAGGGATATGTAACGTAATGGAACCGGCATGCACGCACATGCAAACACAAGTGTGTTTGAGACTGGATATATGTTTACTGAGGTCAACAACTAAAGTCCAACTAGTTGGATTTTAGCCTAAGAAAGTACTAGAAATAGACATCAAGCAATAGCATGTTTGATAAATGTATACTTCTTTCTCTCTCTCTCTCTCAATTTCTATTCGAGGTCCACTGCAAAATCACCCCATTCATTTTCAGCTACCCCCCACTGCCTCACCTTCATAATCTTCATAACATCCACTAAACCACTGAACACCCGAAACGGTTTCACTTTAGTAAAGCCTCCTGTTCTGACACTCACTGCATCCCTTCCACTGACACTCTTCCACCGGGGGCCCGGAATCGCATAACACATGCCCCGGGACGCTGTGTCAAATTCCACATGGTTGAGCTACCTAACCGGGGTCTATTATTGGCCCGCATGCCTGACAGGGGCTGGAAAAGCACAGAGCCAGGAAGAGACAAAGAGCAACTGTGGGGCTGATTAGCAAGGTGCTAGAGACAGACCGGGTGACTGGCAGCGCAGGCACAGCCCAGACAGCAGTCAATACCACAAGGCCTGATAGAGAGAAGACAGAGAGAGCTAGAGTGAGGGTGACAAAGAGGGTGGAAGAGTGTGAGAGAAGGAGCGATAAGACACACGAGAAACTACAGCAAAATAAATTAACAGTAAATCCAGTAACATTCCTCTGAAGTTAAACCTTGGCCAAATTTGCTGAATTCTTTCAACATATGTTTTGCCCTGAAAGCGTAATTATATGTCTGGAAAGCAGATAGCACTGGTGACAAAAAAATTTAATAAATAATTGACAATGAGTAAATGCGTTCAAATTGGCTTGAAGATTTTCAGAAATGTTTTTACTGTAACACAGACACAAAATGTCTTTAACCGGATGCAAAAGAATACTTTGAGACACCATTTAACCCTCCCGCTGTCCTATGGGTCAAAATGACCCGGTGCACTTGCCAGTAGCGGGCGCCAACCACAACACGGACATATGACATTCCGCGGTTGGCTCCCTCTGCTAGTAGTCTGCTGAAATGCCTTAGGACAGCGGGAGGGTTTTAAGATGGCTAACAAATAATCCATCACATGAGATCATCACTGAATGAGCAGAGTCTGAGACTGATACGTTTGGAGACAACTTTGGTAATCAAGTTGTCTATATTGCTTCATAGCAGCCACATATCAGACACAAAGACTCTTCTCTTCCAGTCCCTCTCTCTCACAGGCCAGGAGTCTATTTGAATGATTTGGAGAAGAACTTGCTGTGGGCGGTAGTCATGTACGTATTTGAAAGGTCGGTTGACCAGCGGCTGAGAGGAGGGGAGCCTTGGTGCTGGGACACCACAGCCAAACATAACAGATGTGCAGCTACGGATGTTTGGGGTTCATCCACACCGGGGTGTGAAATGGCAAAGTCTCAGTGTGATTTATAGTTAGCTCTCCCTCCTCCCTGCTTCCCCTACACATATTCTTATCTTTAATGCACCCATCAGGAAAGACATGAAAGCACACACAAAGGCTGTGTATGCTGACTGTAATAATAGTAGGACTGAGGTTTGGGCTGCAAAGTATAGTGTAGATGGTTTTGTAACAAGGCAACATTTCTGATGCTGAAGTTAAACGTTTAAATGATTCAGTTTGATGTACAAACCTATTTTATGCTAATGTATTGTTCTTGATGGGGAATGTTGAGCATTCGCATGAAAGAGATTGTTTTTAGTTCTGCGCTCTCAGTTCAGTCAGGGAAAACGATCAGATCTTTGTTCCAGGTTTGTGATGAGACAGACAGAGAATTCTCTTAGGCTAGCAAATGGAAATCATTACGATTGATTGGGGGTTTTGGCTGTGAGTCGGTGTGTGTTCTGCCTGAGAAAACTCTGACTGCCCATTGTCCCTGATGGAATTCTTGATCATGCATTTGGCCCTTGAGGATTATGAGCCTTTCTAATCATCATCAAGGTGGATTGCTTAAGGCTTCTCAGATGGGGGGTGCACATACCCCAATGTATTTGAAGGTATTACAAAGGGTACATGAGAAAATGGAAATCCCAAATTTAGCTAACAAACCTTTCAAAATACATTTCTGACTGTTTTTATGTGAGGCTTATTCATTGGCCAAATGTTTCATAAAGGGGTACTCAACTTTCAAATCTATTTAAAGTGGTTGCAGAAGGCAAACACATTTGCATGCCAATTGAGTAACAGTATTATATTGGTGGTGATATTGAAAATATTTTGTTTCAATTGTGTTCATAGTTGTTTATTTATGTAGGCTGCATATTACGCAGAACGCTATATAAAGGAGTGATTCATAGTCTGCAACAGCTCATTATGGTACTGTAGCTTGAAGACTACTAAAATAGACAGGAAATCCCCGTCCCCCGTCAGCAATTAAGTAGACAGCAATCTCAACATGAGTCACTGGGGGTCTCTAACCTGATAATTAGCACTGACCTGTTGTTATCTTGTCATGTGTTCTGTACAGCGTCATGAGCCAAGAGGGGCGCGGCCCCTGACTGCATGCTCCTGCAGCTCATCAAGGAAGTGGTTTGCACCTGCGATGCAGCCACTTCATGAACAAACCAGGACAGGTAATGCTAGCCTGATGGCTGTAACACATTGTTTGTGGATACCTGACTAAGTGGACTTGACATCCATGGTGGATTTATGCCGTAGTATACTTGTTTTGTGAACTGTGTGTTTTGGTGTGGCTCCAATAAACATCTAGTTAACCAATTGCTCAGTTAACCTTAGCCAAAGCCAATTTTTTTCTGCGTATGTGCTAAACACCCTTCTTACATACAAACCACTTCCTCCTATCTTTCTCTCACCATCACCCTAATCTCAGAGTGCCTCTGTTCTCACACCACTGCCTTTCCCTCCAGCCCCAACCGCCAAAGCCCCACAGATTCCCCTTTCCTTTGATGTTCCTCATCAGCATCACTCCTCCCTTGTCTTCCCCGGGCCTCCAGACACGCTGGTTAACCCAGATTGGTTGAGGCTGGGGTCGGGGTGAGGGGCTGTGGAGGCCCTAGGCTACTTGTGGCTGAGATGCTATCAATTTACAATATATATATATATATATATATATATATATATATATATATATATATATATATATATC
>JAODUG010001887.1:0-11518 GCA_027564795.1 Aphredoderus sayanus | reverse complement strand
GAGGCGTTCCCAGGCCAGTGTGGAGATATAATCTCTCCACCTAGTCCTGGGTCTTCCCTGAGGCCTCCTCCCAGTTGGACGTGCCTGGAACACCTCCCTAGGGAGGCGCCCAGGGTGCATCCTTACCAGATGCCCAAACCACCTCAACATTCTGCTCTACCAACGATTTGAAACACACACTTTAACATCATCACACTCATGCATCCCCACGGTCACTGATTGGTCCGCCGTCCAGGTGGCAGTGCGGTCGCTAAAGCAACCAGGGGTTCCAGACTATAATCTCAGCGAAAACTGAGCTGCGAGCAATTGGACTGAACCAGGCTGTCCCTATGCTGTTATGAATGATCGATGTGGGTTAAATGTGGAGTCACCCATTTTAAGAGAATATATTTTTGTCAAATTACACATTCCTTGTGGGTTCTGAAAAAATAATATGGTGTTTCTACTCAGCCATGCCTGTGTAAATGGGTACACAAAGTGGGGCAGACCGCACAACACTATCCCAACCTTGGCAAATACATGTCCAATAGGGGGCAGAATTTCTGAGGGCGCACCCTGTGGCATGAAAGGGAGAGATGTTTTTGTTTTGATCAAATATCAACAATATTTCTCCAGCTTCACCGAATCCACCTTTTAATGATATTATTTAATGATGATCGCCTCTTCTCCTCCATTCAACCTCGTTTACCTCTGCCGCTCTTTCCGTTCTTCATTTCCTCTCTTGGCATTGCTTTTTTTTGTTTTACTTCCTTCCTCCCTTCCTTCCTTCCCTCCTCATTTCCTTCCACCTCACCGTCCTGGCAGGTGAAGATCAATGCAGGTGTGGCCCCTCCGGAGCGAATGTCCCCTGGGTTCCTGAACCACTTGGACCTGGGTGAAGCTGTCGCCGCCCTGGTGGAGAGAGGAAGCAAGTCTCACACTCTCTTCACCGTCAACAGTCCCGAGGACTTAAAATCGGTCCTTCTCGAGAAGAGCCTGTGAAGCAAACCGCCACGTCGCCGTGGGAACCCATCGAAGCTACTACTTCTGCTAGAAAATGTTGAGCCCTGTTGTTCTGCTTGGTCTACTGTTATTCACAGTATTGTATTGTTCCCTCTGTTCTTGGATTGTTAGATTATGTTGCATGTGTGGGCACTTTTTCACAGAAATATCATTCATCTCAAAATTTGTTTCATTCACCCACTCTTCTTATTTGTAACTCTCATCAATATAGACACTTTTCATTTTAATGCTGTGCTGTTTAAACGTGTACTTAGAACATTACATCTGTTGTGGCCAAAATGAAGATATACAGTATATGGATCCCTGTCTACTACAATAGACAAAATTGCATGAAAATTATTAATTTATTTTAATTGTGAGGTCAAGACAGGCTGCCTTTCAACATGCCAAGTATATTGTACTAGTACAGTATGCCACTGACTATCTAGAGAGTCACTTCATGGGGATATGAGGGCAGGGGTTGGTTTTTGGCACACCCTTTGCATGTCTCAGTTCCATTCACAGGAAACAACAGCCCCCCTTTGGTCCGTTTATCTGCCTCCAGAGGGGGTACTGTTTGTTTTGGCAAAAAAAAAAGCATGCACTGAATAAAATGTAGGCAAAATAACAAATCTGTAATTTTTGGAGAAATTATACTCACCAGGGTGGTCTCTCTCAGTGTAGCCCTGTTCACATGAACAAAATAATCTGACATTTTAATATAATTAATTGAAATATAATATATACTGTATATATTAACTTGCAATAACATTAATAATTGAATTCCTAATGTAGATACTGGAGATACTGGATCACCAATAGAAGGCACTAAATTATAAACAGAGCAAATCTGGAATTTGTAACTTTATTTTAGATACATTTGTTTTTCCTTTGGAACAATATTTGGAATGTTGTCATGCCAATAAAGATGTCAAATCAGCCTTATTTATTTAAAAAATGTTTTACATGCAGATAACAGAAGGACTGCTCTTGTGAGGAGTCTTACAAGAAGCTGTCTTGACTCGTTGTCGACTACCCAATTAGGCTGAATTACAACAAGCAGCAGGATGGAATATGCTGGGGCTCCTTTTTTTCCAATGGCCTCTTTTCCCATAAAACACACACACACACACACACACACACACACACAGATTAAGAGGAAGAGATGATCAAACAGATAATTTCAGCAGAGCTAAACATGCAATGCTACATTGGAGCCATAGTATATCAAATGTAATAATATTTGAATCAAAAAATTAGGTCAAATTCATTCAACGTGATATTGTGTGATATTTGGTATAATAGATAAATCATTCCCATAATATTTTCCCGAAACCCTTGAAGTATAGGGTCGAACTAAAGAAGCAATATCAATGAGTGGTTAAGATCCTTATACTGCAAGTACTGTATGTCATGCCTGTTTGGGATCAAAACGACCTTATGGGAGAAAGTGAACCATTCCAACCACTATACTATCCTGCAACACCAAGTATAGCAGTACACTGCAGCCTATCCCAAATAATTCCAGACAGACGGTATTTCATAATTCTGAAGTGAATCATTAATGCGTCATTCTAGATTTATATAGTCAAGACTTGCCAGATTGTGGGTTTATTTGACAAAAGGTGGTGAGAGAAAGCTGTAACACCGGCACATAACAAAGAAGATATGCATGTAACCGTGTGTAAGTTTACGACGCGTCAGTATATTAGCAGCTCATCGTAAGCCTAACAGTAGTAAGGGTGTTGACTACCTGTCCCACTCATCAGTTTGTGAGACTGCAAAATAGCCACACTCCGCCAGCTCTAACTGCTCACATCATCGGGCTCAGCACGCACACACAGGGCAAAGTCAGTAAGAGATTGAGGGTTGTCGTACTGTGAGAAGCAGCGACCACACTGGTAGGTTCCTGTGCATTTGCCAACATGCTGCAAGGATGTGTTGGAACTCCAGAGGTTCGTCTTGTGTCAGGCGCCAGATTTGAGGTCAGGGGAACATTTGAGTCAGAGCTCTCAAGTCACGCAAAGTGCTCCAAGGGTGTGTCCCGTGTTTGAGGTAGGACGGACACACACACACACACACACACACACACACACACACACACACACACACACACTAGTTGTTAGATGAAGACCAGAATGAAACAAACAACAGCTGTTGCTCAGAGGGACATTATTTCGTTTTGCAATTAAGTTGTCACTTATGCCTTTACCTCGTTGGGACTATTGGGCCACATAGCATCTGTATATATCTGACAAACATTACAAAATATTGTGGTACTTTGATGTCAGAATTAGAGTCTCAAATCCATTATACATTTACAATGTGATCTTGATAGTAGGATTATGTTTGGTGCCCCATTAAATTCTATTTTAACAGAGGGACCACTACAGAAACATCTCTCACATAGTGCAATGGGCTAACATGAAGGAATGAATAAAAGTTTTATATTTACTAATCGTCACAAAATCGGAGCAGAAAGAATAAAACACAGCTCTCAAAAAAAAACACTAGACTTTTTTTTTTTTTTTTTTAAATAGTATAAATATTCTGTACATATATATATAAAAAAAAATCAAAATACAGATGTACATGTAAATACAAAATAAAACCGGAGAAATTGCTGTAGTGGTATCATAAGTTTTAGAACTGTCCCTTTAACAGGTCCTAATAAACCTGTTCACTGTACTGCAGCAGCCACCAGCTGAAGGGTTTAAACTTTACTGATAAGACAAGTCTCAAACTATTATATGCAGTTTTCTTTATTGATGTTACGCCCGCTCAGTCATTTACATCGCAGTCCTCCACACACAGCAAAAACATCTTAAGCTAAATACATAACATTAAAAGTTTCTGAAAGAAATGACACAAAAATATAAATACAAATATTATGTAATTTAATCGCTGTAGTGGCTTCATCCATTGCAAAAGTAAATCTTCCATGGCCTTTTTATTAAGATACATACATTAGTCAGTGCAGAATACATTATAATTGTAGTAAAATTATAGTAGTAGTATAATTGTATATTAATATCACATAACGTGGGTAGGTGCTAGCCACTACAACTCTAATCTTTTCACATTATAATTAGGAGCCATACAAAATAAAACATTAAATAGCAAGTTCCATGTAAGCAAAGCAGCATAAAATGACCTTAAAACACCTTAAAATGGAAAGAGTGTAAGCGAAATATTCCTTCATTACATATGTTAATCACCTGAAAAGTATCATTTAAGTTATTTTTAAAATATATGTAACCATTTGTCCTTTCAATTGTTTTGGAGTTCAGCAACAATACATTATTTCTCCCCCTTTCAAAGCAAGGTTCCCTTGAAGTTGAATGTTCATGTACACACTCGCCAGGCGTCAAAGAACTAAAATACATCTTTCCTATTCATTTTCACATTTTTGTCCAGGTTGCATACTGGGCTCTGGGCTTAGACAAGATGCTGAACATAGCATCAGAACAGAGCCAGACTGTTGAGATGCGCTCATTCATACCAGCAGCCATTATTGTAGCTCCAGCATCTGGGCTATCTTCTCTGCACACCATGCGTGGCTTTCACAAAAGTAGAAGGAAATAAAAAAAGGCACCTGTTTTGGTCTGTACACGCTGGTCCTGAAAACTACACGCAAGAGATTTGTCCCTCATTTTCAAGACGCTGAAACAGTGCATTAACCCTCCTGTTGTCCACCACAGCACGGACATGTATGACATGCCGCGGTTGGTGCCATCTGCTGGTGCAACAAGGTAGTGCATTTGAAACCAGAGGTTAGTGGGAGGGTTTATAAAAAAAAAAAAGAGGCTTCTTCTATACACATTGGGAGCACTCTTGGAGATTGGGCTTAAACTCCAAGCGTGCTCCTCTGTCTCCTCAAATCCCCTAGAGCTCTTCTAAACCATCTCCTGTACCGCCACGGTTTCAAAGCATACATGGGTGTAACGCAATCAAAGTGTCTCCCTTTACAGTTAGACGGCAGACAGGTCTGGACAAACTAGCTTCAAATCAACTTCATGTTTTTAGTAGAGTAAACATCTCAGTTCAGTGTTTGACCTCTCAACCCCACAAAAAGTCCTAAAGTGCATAGACAGAAATCATTCCATTTCAATTTTGTACATTACTTCTGGCTGGTCACTAACAAAAAGTGTGCATACACACATGCACACAGTTTATAACTAACAAACTTGCATCATATATCTGCTGGTTCTATGGACCCATTGTAAAATAGCTAAAACGGAGGGTTTCCACAGATGAAAACCATGGACAGTCTCTGTCTCAGTCTGGCTAACACACTGACAAACAAACATGTATACTCAGATTGAAATACAGCTGCAGGTCATAATATATTTCAGGCCATTTTCTGGTTTCCCCAGATATTAATTAATGCCAACAATTTCCATTGCATACTGTCGATACTGTAATAAATTTAGTACATGCATCCATGCCAACTTGATGTTTAAATGTGTAATATAGCACTGCTGAATAACCCAAAAAGGTTTGGTCAGTTCATGTTTGACCTCATTATGAAATGGTTAGGTCCAGTGTACAGTATTTTTAATGTTAAATATAATATTTCCAGGAAGGTGCTCTTTCCAGTCCGCAGTGCAGTGAATATGTAGGACCAGTTTTGGGATGAGACATTATTTCACCTTCCTACAAAAACAAAACAAAGCTTAGCATCACCAGAGGATAATCATGAAAGTCAAGCTATCCTTGTGAGATAAAAAAATAAAAATAAAAATAATATTTACCATAAACCCTGGCACTTCTATACATGAATTAAAACATACTCTACATACTAAGTGTTTTGAGTGTTAGTAATTTCTTAACATTTGATCTTCTATTACAAGTTCTATGCTATTTCTTTAATAGGACTGCAGTAATCCAGCAATTAGCCAAGTGTTTCACAAACGGCAAAAACATTACGCCAATATCTACTAACTTTTGAGATCATATGTGCAGTGATCGCTTCCCCGCACTCTAATAACTAGACCAGTTATTGCAGCACAACAAGAGTGAGTTCCATCAGCTCAGCCTCGCACTCGAGCATCATTGTGACAGTTCTTAAGGGGGTCTGGCTCTCCGCTAGGGCAAATGCTCAACTGATGTGGAATCGTTCTGTCACAGGGAGTTTTGGGTGAAAGGCCAGTTGAGGACGTCACATGTTGTAAATATACAGTCCCCTCTTGTTGCGGCTGAGTGAGAACACAGTTTTGGGCCCCTGTCACATCCCTATAGTCTAGCTGTGACCTCACGTGGTCTATTAATTAACATTGTCCTGCTCTCCATGGTCACTTATACAATCTGACCGTCTTAGACCAGTACTACTGGCAAGAGCAGTCATCTACACTGTAGTTCCAACACCAGGACATGAGTTGACATTAATGAGCCTGTTTTCCCCAACTTCACAACAATGCCTTTTCACCACATGGTTTTGGTTAGATCTAAATTAGATCTTGAGGTCAACATCAACTTATGACGTTTGGCTGGTTGCTCAGTGACACAAAATAAATATTTAAAAGTCTTCCCTGCAACTTTATAAACTACATTTCTTTTAAATACATGTTACTGCCACTAGACCAAACAGGGCACAATTGGTAAAAAGATCTTGAACAAAAGGAGTTAGCACATTGTAAACGTCTGAATTGCATTTAATGGTTTTGATTTAGCCAACTTACCAGTGTCAGGTCAGCTTGGCTGAGCGGAGGTGGAGAGACTCAATGTATGCCAGAGCACTCTGCATAGAGGTTAGACAGTAGCCTTCCTCTCCAATTAGATAGCTGGAGGACAGACAGATCTTTAGGCAGCCCAGACAACATTCAGCAGTAACAAAAGGTGCAGTGAAGATTAATCATTAATACAAAGCTGGAAAATAACAGGCAGGGCCAATAGAAAAGCTAGACCAAGCAGTCAAACATCGAACACAACCTAGTCAATGGTTTCATGACTGAGTCACATTTAACATTCCACAGCGATTCGGGTCTTTAACTGAATGCAGATCAGAAAGAGTTATGCAAAAATCATTATACTGATTACAAATTCTGCATTACAGAGCAAATAAGTGGTTTAGTTGATGCAACCCTGTGCTTGTACTATTAAAATAAGGATTAATTAAGACAGGTGGGCTACTAAATGCTAATTTCCGGAAACATGTTTTAGACTGAACTGACAAGAGGTTGCTATACAGCTTTACTGTGCCCAGTGACAGTAGAAAATGAGGGCTGGAGAAAACAGCAACTCTAGGCAACCCTTGTTAACAAGGGCAAGGCAGGAGAGCAGCCAGAGCCAGGAGACATGGGTGGGCGGCTGATATGAAGGGAGAGAAACACAGAGACAAAAGATAATGGACTGTTTATCACTCAACAACAGGGAGGGCTGTGGTCAAGAGGCAGCATGCCTGCAATGAAACTGGAAAACATATTCCAAGTAAAAAGGCTGACAACTCATTCCAGCAAATCAATCAACTCCAAAGCTGCTGCTGTCTCTCAGGTCCCGCCTCCAACCTCCATGTGAAGCCTTTGAACCGCAGAGCTGGATAAACACTGAGGGGGACTTTATTTGGATTTTTATAGGGAGGGGAAAACCAGAGCCCACATACAGTAACCCAGAATTCCTTGGCCAGCGCGCTGAGCGTTTAACGACAGCGAGCGGCGGCCGGCACTCACACGCGACGCGATACACTCCCACAGTCACAACTCTGCGACACGCATGTAACCCGCGATGTAACCGCGCGCCTGTGGCAGGGCGGCCACGCGCTGGCAACACAGAGCTCTCGTATGTTTTCACAGTGTGCATGTGCAGCCTGCGAGGAGGCAAGGGGGACAGTGACGGCAAAACAAGTCAGAAGACAATTTGCCCCGATGGTGGCGCTAGAGGCTTGGACCCCAAAGTGGGTGTGTGTGTACGTATGGGATAGCGCCCTCTAGCAGACAGCGGACGAAGCAGGCCAGCAAGAAAATGTGGCGGAAGAACCGGAATAATGCGAAACATAAACAATAACAAGGCCCCGCCCGCCTGTACTGCTCTCAGCTCAACGTTCGCTGTAGCGCTGGAACAGCCGGCATTCTGGCGGACCAATCACGTGGCTAAGTGCTATGACATTGAAGTCAAGCGTTGTGCGTTTCCCAACGGTGGGAAAGCCAGTGTGGATGAAACGATACGAACCTGCATGCTGTCCAATAGTCTCAAAATTAAACCACAGATTAACCCTCGTAATGTACTCAGAAATCTAGTATTTGGCCACACGGCGGCGCCATCTGATTGTGTATGATTTGTGTGTTTTTCAATTGGCATTGCTGTGTGTATTTATTTATTTATTAATTATTTGTATTTTTATGTATGTATTTATGTTGTTTTTTGTGCCTTTTAACCCTCCTGTTGTCCTCTGGTTTCAAACTCACACAGCAGTGCACATCATATGTCTGTGTAAACTATAGAATTAGGTTTAGCGCCTTCTATCTGCCACAAAAAGCTAGTGATTTGGGTCATTTTGACCCAGAGGACATCACGGGGGTGAATGCCGACTGCGAAACACTTCCCAATGGGAATGTGTCCAGACCCTTTTTCACCAAGTGTATTTTGGGTGTGGTTACACCAGGCTACAATAAAACCACGTTGCCTCTCGCCCGTGACAGTTAGTGGGGAACGACACTGAGGGACGTCAGTAACACACTTACCCTTCATGAATGAACTCCTCCAACGCCGCACACTCGGAGACCAGCTGAGGACACCCGCTCCGCAGAGCCACGTACGAGAGGATGGGCAGCAGATCATCTGCCCCGCTACCAGAGACAGAGGAGAACGTTAAAAAGGTACACAGTTCCTGTGAGGAAGCCCCCTCGCGGCTAAAGCCAACACTGTTTGTGTTGTTTAGGTTTGAAACTCAAGAGACCGCATGCATGCCCCTCCCGCACCCCAGTAACAAGAAGCTTCGCACAACCCTCTACTCCTCTCCTAAAGAGCTCAGAGCCTCTCTACCCCTCCTTCTCATAGCAGTCCAATGTGAAGGGACATTAGTAGACCACACTGAACACAGAAACAAAACAAATAACAGTTAAGAGGACTGGTTAAATACAAATTAATAAATGAAACCGGGTCTAAAACAAGCCGAGCAGCTGAAATGTAGACCTTTACACAGCTTGATGACATAGCCGTCCCCGGGGTGGGGAGGGAAGGGGGGGGTCTTACAGGAAACTAAATCGAACACAGATCTTAACGGGATGCGTGTTCAGAGATGGACTTGATACAACAACTGTTGGGAGGGCTGATTGGGAGCCTACAGATGATGACATCCTGATAGCATTCTCCCCGGGTGCAGAGAGGACCGTTTGTATACTAGCGTCACACGCAGGCCTTTTCGCTGGCCTGCTAGCTCGCGTGAGAAGACAATACCGTTGGCCTGACACTGACCTGGCCTCATGCAACCCAATACACCAGTTAGCAGGTTGGAGGGCCTGGGAACACAGGCTCATATAACAAAAGAGGCGGACCTCAAACATAATCACAACCTCCACCCTAAAAGAAATGTAAAAATAAAAAAATACATTAAAAAACATTTAGACTTTGTACAAAACACCAAATAATCCCCTCGCACGAAACTGGCTTTTCCACATTCCAACAAAGTGACAACGCAGTGAATACTGATTTCACCTCCTAAGGCTAAGATTGGTTTTCCCATTTCAGAATCAGGCAGTGACCAGAGCTTTCCATTTTCTTGCACAGACAGAGAAAACCAACCCGTACTTACATGGTTTAAGGAAAAGTATCCACATGTGAAATCAATAGGTCTGTGCAACTCACATCCTTAAAATTACCAAACCTCAAATCAACTTAGCTGGCTACATTAAGACCTTACAAAAAAAATATGCCTCATCTGTCAAATAATTACAGCAGTTATATTTTAAGTCACTCCTCAACACTTGGTTTTATATGCAATAACAGGGCAATTCCGACTCACGGCTTCATTAATCTTAGGTTGGGTACTAAAAGTGTTCAATCCCTCATACGACTGTAAACTACATACAGTATACCTGGTCATTTCTAATGGTAAATTTGACAAAATGTGCATTCGCTTACAATCACTGTATTGTTACATACATGACCAGTTGGCCCCCAACACCATGAAGACAAATTAAGAAAGTTATATTAAGTAATTTGAGAACGCTAAATTTGAACTCAAATCAGTATTCGCCACCTTGTTGATGGAGCCAGGGCTGTGTAGAAGTACCAATCAGGACTGGGCACCCAGTAAATATTTGTTGTGTTCCGGTCAAAGACGGGCCAGGTGCTCCAGAGGGGAGAATAATACGTGGAGGCCCCTCGGGGAAAATCTATCAGATAACAATCACATCCCTGAATCCGACGATGAATGATTTCTACATTTCAGAAACACACACAGGATGGAGCATAGTGCATGTGATTTTGTGTTTTAACCAATCAGATTCTAAGGAATAAGTATCATAACAGATTTATTCCCCAAGAAATAAATGCACTTTCATTGTGTTTTTATGTCAGAGTAATGTCTTTGAGGAGAGCTGGGCGGTCGGCTCGTTCGGCCTGCTACCTCTGATCACTCTCACACTGTCCAACACAAAGAGGCAGATATACTGTAGGACAGGAAACACCGACCTGAACTACCCCTCCAAAAATATTAGTGAGGAGAGAGGGGTAGAGGGTGAGTGTCTGAGATTATGCACTAGCTTCTGCAGTGCACACACATACACACACATACACACACACACACACACACACACACACACACACACAACTGTATGTGTGTGTGTAGCAGAACTATGAAATGCTGGTGGCAAATGCTAATGCGTTTGACTGGGTGCCATTGAAAACCCTGGGTCCACAACAGACACTCCAGACAAAGCGGGGTATAAAACCCACCGGATCTTGCGAGGGCCTCGCTTATGAACCTCGAGCCACGTCAGCGGGGACAATTACCCTTGATGTCTCAAAAACATTTTTCACGAGGACAAAGCACAGCTTCGCTAAATTAATCTTGGTTCAGTTCCCCCATCAAACCTGTGTGTGACCTCCGCGACCCAGCAGGCAAACATGGCGGGACCCCCACCGGCACGCCGCAAACGCAGACGCGGCGACCCAGATTCAGGCCAGGAAGAGGAACTCGTCTGGTACCCCTGGCTGCGCCCAGCCTAGCAGAGCCCTGATTAGACACGACAGGGAGACTACGGAGGCAGGAGCCCCGGGAGGGAGGTTTGAGGATGCTGGGAGGGGGTGGGGGGGGCAATTTTTTTGTGTCTGTCTGGAAAGCTTAAAAAGGTGGAGTCACAGACTTTGCTTGGGGTCAAACTCAGCAAAATATCTCCTCATGGTCCGCGAGCTGCCTGTTTTATCTGTGCGTGCTGAAAAACAAATCTGGTGCGTCTACACAGCCCTGGCTCTGTAAATGGGAACATAAAAAAAGTGGTGCAGACCGCACCACTTTTTTTTTTAACCCTTGTGATGTCCTCTGGGTCAGAATGACCCAAATCACTAGCTCTTTGTGGCAGATAGAGGGCGCTAAACC
>JAODUG010001876.1:0-11519 GCA_027564795.1 Aphredoderus sayanus | reverse complement strand
TCTCTTTTTCTGTCTGTGACTCTCTCTCTCTCTCTCTCTCTCTCTCTCTCTCTCTCTCTCTCTCTCTCTCTCTCAAGCTTGATTAGCCGCCAAGCTTAAGAGCCTTGTTATCAACTGTGGAGACTGTGGAAGTTCATCAGCCAAGACTTGACTGATGCAGATAGGCCATGTGTGTGTGTGTGTGTGTGTGCAAGCATATTGTGGATGTTTTGTGATTATGTATGTTTTGCTTGTTTATATATTTTCATTGACAGTCTGTCTGTGTGTGTGTGTGTGTGTGTGTGTGTGTGTGTGTGTGTGACTAATGTGGAGTCATGTCACAATGTTTTTTCCCCAGCAGAATTGTGGAACAACATCCATAGTACACATTGTACTAGCTAATATGCTCTCCTAAACCTATAAACAGTGTTTATGCTTTGTTTACATTTTAGTGATATACAGTACACAATATAGGTTCATAAAACGTTTGTGCTATTCATATACTGTAACCTTTATAAGTAGATGTACAGTACAAGTACACAATGTTAATTTTAAATTAATTGTAAAGAAAGAAGTTGAATGTAAACATTTAAAAATTTGCATTGCAAGCAAGCTTGGTATTGAAACACCAGTGCCAGTACTTAATGCATCTATTGGTGGGTATCTTTTCCCTACGTTTTAATTAGGTCTAAACGTTATCTTAACTTCACTACATCAGCACTGGCAAGATAAGAGACAAAGAATAACCTGAACATTATTTTCTTACTCTGCTTGACTCAAGCCAGTCAATCAGTGAAGAGCACCATAAGATGTTTTAATACAATCACTGTGCAGTAATACTGTTTTTCCCCATCATTGTGCATTTATACATATACAGTGTTTTGAACTGTGAGTGTGAGTTTTCTTTTCAATGGGATGTGATTAGACACTGTAATTGGGATAAGGGCAGTGGGAATATTTTGGACTAAAATTACTGATACTTTGTATAGCAACCTGATCATGACAGGAAATATGACTTTTTAGTTCCACTTGGTAGTTCCAGTCCAGGCCTTACACAGAATTATTTTAATGCAGAGGTCCAGAAGATTATATTGTTTTATAATTATTTAGAAATTCTAATTTGTAATGAATTTGTTCTTATATGTGCTTGTCTGTGAATGTGTGTGTGTGTGTGTGTGTGTGTGTGTGTGTGTGTGTGTGTGTGTGTGCATCCGTGTGCATGTGTGTGTGAACAAGAGAGAGAGACAGACAGACAGTTAGACAGAGAAAGACCTGTATCTGTGTGTGTTTGTGTGAGACATGAACACATTACATTTCATTACATTGAATTAAGATAGAAAGGAACAAATTAGGCTGCATTCCTACAACAACATGAACATTAACGGATTTAAAAATATTTAGCGATCAATACATAATGTTGTTTTTGTATAATTTTGGAGACGCATCAGAAAAATGTGTCTACCTATGTCAACAAACTCAGTGAGTGGCAGTGGTATGGGTCAGGGAGTTTAGCAAATGTAGATAGGCCACTGTATCTGCACTCCCTCTTTTATCACCTTCTCTCTTCCTTGACCATGAAATATGTATAAAACATTTCATTTTGTTTCTGAAATGAGGACATGCCTCCGCAATTCATTTTACAGCAGGCAATTCTGAAAAACAAATGTTTGAAGGAAATGATCACTGAGACAACGACGCCATTGATTCAACATTGAATTTCAGGGAAGAAATTGTATTGCATTTATGTTAAGTTTAGATTAAGGAAAGGTTTTTACTGATCTTATAAAAATCGTTTTTTAAACCTTAGCTAGGTTAACGATGCATTGTTTAAACGTTAACTGAAAATGATGCAAAAGAAAGAATCACAATATTTGCTCACAGCAAAAAATAGCTCGTCATATGTTGTAGAATACCATTAGCTACTAAGTAACTTCATCCATCCACATCCACCCATCACCAGCAACTGAGAGAGATGACACTGACAGGCAGGAGATCTGCAGTTAATAATATACTTTGTTGTCGTTGTATCGGCAGACCAAAGGTCAACTTTGAAATGATTCCATTTTCCTCGAGAAAATAGAGTGACCACAATACGGCCATGGTTCCGCTGTTTTATTGCTAAACAATGTAACCATTTAATGTGCATTAAAAAGCGTTTTTAAACTGTTAACTAAATGAACTGGGTCTGTGTGCACTGAAAAAATAATATGGTGTTTCTACACAGCCCTGGCTCTGTAAATGGGAACACAAACAAAGCGGTGCAGACCGCACCACACAACACTATCCCAACACTATCAGTGTCCAATATTTGGGGCGGAGCTTCTGAGCGAGCACCCTATGGCATTAAAGGCTGAGGTGTTTTTGTTTTGAATGAATTTTCCACCAATAGGATTTTTTATATTGTGTAGTTTTGTATAAAATCTACTAAAATGTACCCCGACCATTTCAGAAATTCTCAGGAAAAATCCACAGCCACTAAACACAATTTTTCTTTCTACATCAAGTTATTGCAATAACTATTTTTGCAAACATTTTTTTTCCTGCAGCAGTGTTTTTAGTGAATGACTGAATCTTCTCATTTTCTCTTAAGGTGGCAGACCAACATTTATATACTATAGCAATACTGTGGTATTATTTCTGGCATTCTTCCTAAATCCTGAATGAATGTGTTTGAAACACTCATATCATTGGATAAACCCTGACTGTAAATACATTTCTTTCCTGCATTTAAAAACCATGTATGGGTGTTATAAACACAGACTGTGTACTGCTATACTTACATCCATAGTTCCTTTATAGGCTTGTCAAGGGCCTGTCAATTAACATTCTTTGCCCATTCTCTGCGTTCTCATTGGCTCAGACAAATGTCTCAGAATAGGAAATAGCCTACACATTCCCAGTTCCCAATATGTCTCCTCATCTGTCTGTCTGACTGTATTTCCATTTGTCTGCCTGCCTGCCTGCCTGCCTGACATATTCTCTCTATATGATTCAGGTGATAAATCTGCTACATTAATTATTTTCATACTATATCTCTTATACAGTATACTGTATATACACACATTATATTGCATGCATGTACATATATGATATAGGCCTATGTACTGTATGCGTGTGTGTGTACGTGTAAGTGTGCCTTTTGTGCATGTGTATGTGTTTTCTTATGTTTACATGCATTTGTGTGTGCACAAATGTTTTTGTGTATGCATGTGCTTACGTGTCTGCATGTTTGTGTGTGTGTGTGTGTGTGTGTGTGTGTGTTTGCACACATGCTTGTGTGTGTGCGTGTGTGTATGTGTGTGTGTGTGTGTGTGTGTGTGTGTGTGTGTGTGTGTGTGTTTGAATGTCTAAATGTTTTAATGATGCTGGGTTCTGGTGAATATTGCAGGCTGTTTAGTCTACCAATCACCATGGTGACAAAGAGTCTAGCATAGAAGGGGGCTGCTGTAGGTACAGCAATTAGCATTGGGGGGTGGGTTACCCTGCAATAATAATAATTAAATTAACAAATTATTAACAGAACATTGTAAAAAAAATAAAGTTATATATTATTAAATGTGGATATTGAATACAAAATTATGTTACAGTGTGTATGACAATACATAGCACATTTGAATAGAATGATGTTTGAGAAAATGTATTTTTTCAAAAATATTTGAAGTGTAAATTATGTGATTCTAATGTTCCAATTAATAACTATAATAAAAAAAGAAAGAAAGAAAGAAAGAAAGAAAGAAAGAAAGAAAGAAAGAAAGAAAGAAAGAAACAAACAAAGAAAGAAAGAAAGAAAGAAATAAAAAAAGAAAGAAAGAAATATATTTAAATGCAGTATATTTATTACTACTGGTAAAGTATTTTTAAAGAAGTGTATTAGTTTTGCAACTATGTCGATGGGAGAGTGGAAGACATTTTCGATAAGGCTATACTCAGCCTTGACTGAGGCCCTGCCAAAAGCCACCCCCCGTCCCCCACCCCGTCCCCAAAAGACAGCTCTGGATAGTTTAAAGCCCTGCTGACTTTGAAAGGTAATTCATGAGAACCCATGGAGGCTACATTCTTACGTTAGCACGCGTTCCCGCTCAGCTATCCTTTCCACAAATGTTTGAGACAATGTGGGATATATTACAAAAACGTGCTCAAGCAATCACCTGGGATGTTTAAAAGCTTGGGTTGTGTTTGGACTTTCGTTATTTGCCTGCACCAGAAATTACGTCAGCCTTGTTTAGTCACATAAAAAAAATACATGAGAAAAGTATACATTTGGCTGACAGAAAGAAGGATGTAATGGGAAATTCACGTTATGACTGAAAATATCCACCCAGAACACAAAAAAGCAATGATTATGATAATATGAATTGTATTAAGCATGCAAGATATCTGCATTAAATTATATTTAATTATTTCTTCTTTGAGGAGAATATGCATTTATAAAGCAATGAACTCCAACAATTAACTTTATCATAAAGAATTAAAAAACTAGACAATAATTAGGCTAAGTCACTTGCAAAATAATCTAGGGCCTATTATTGGCAATAACCTTTAAATGTTTCTCAGAATTGTTTTCCTGTTGCATTAAGGAAAATGAATCAAAATACAAAAGCTCACAATCAGAATTAATATTGGGTATTTTCTTACCCGCAGCTCAAGACAGGAGACTGATACTTAGTGATACATAATAGTGTAGGCCCTATGAGTTCTCGTCAAATCAATAAAATAATCAAAAACAACTCAAGTTAAAATTTAAATTACTAATGAACGCATTAAAACGCACCATACTTTCAAATACATGTCCTGACTAAGGACACCTCCACATGAGTTATAGATCTTGTTCACCCTTTAAATGAACCTTGAGATGCTCTTAGAAGCTGTTTGCAGCAAGCAGTATATCAAGGCTAACGACACCAGGTTTAGCTTGCTCCCTTCAGTATTGCCACCTAGTGGCAAAGGAGTTAAGTGCAATAACACATAATATTCGAGCCGTGTATGATCACAGGAATAGTGTACATGCAAGTGGTATTTACAGGTATTAGTACATATTATTTTGGTGTTTAGATTCTCAGTTCACTTCCAGGATCCATAATGTATTATTGATTTGATCAGACTGACAGGGTTCACTAATCAAAGAATCTGTTGACCTTTCTCCACCACAAGTCCTCCCTTTAACACACACAGGCAGGCACACACACACACACACACACACACACACACACACACACACACACACACACACACATACACACACAGAGAGGCAGGCACACACACGTACAAGCAAGAACACACACACACACACACACACACACACACACACACACACACGCACAAACACACACAAACACAGCACGGTGATTGAAACAGACATGGAGGGCTCTGATAATTCTTGCCCTGTGTGACCCCTAACTATGACCCCCCCTCCCAAAAAACACACCCATCTCTCCTCCACTCCTGTCTATCTATCTGTCTCTCTATCCATCTCCCTTCGTCTGTCTCCCCCCCCACCACCATGTCGGTGTGTTTTCAGAGGTCAGGGGTGTGTGTTTGCTTGGGGGCCCGGCGTGTGATAGTGTGTGTGTAGGGCTATGCCCTATGAACCCCTTCTCCACACACACACACACACACACACACACATGCACACACACACACACACACATGCGGTTATCAGTCTTGTCTCTGAAATAGGAACAGGAAATCACCGAGAGACGTTAACAGATATCCGAGTTCTTTCCCAAAATCTGGAATGCCAAGTATTTACTGGAGAACATACAGTAACTGAGTTGTAAATGCACAGCAACATATTAAAGGCACTATGAAGAGCTTTGCAGAGGCATAGGGGTAGTATCCACTTTTCCCAGGAGCCAAATGTGCCCAATGTATTTGTATTGAAGAGATGCAAATAAATAGAGAGGTAAATAAAAAAAAGAATTAATGCCTTAAATATGGGGTAAGCGATTGTAAGACAATACACTTTCTTATTTACATGTTCAGAGAATATCTCATGGTCTGCAACAGCTTCCTGTTCAGTGCAAGAACTGAAAAGGAATCCGGTGTTTCTACACAACCATGGCTGTGAACAAAAACAAGTGGTGCAGACCGCACCACACAACACTGTCCCAGCTTTGGCAATGTGTGTCCAATTTGGGGGGTGGAGATTCAGAGGGAGCAACCTAATATCATTTAACCCTCATGATGTCCTCAGTCAAAATGAGATTTTTGTTTTGAGTACATTACGAGGGTTAAGGGAGAGTAGTTTTTGTTTTGATGAGTTCAAATATCAATTATTGTAATTAGTCTGCCAAAAATTAATTGCAGAACATTATACATTCAATTTGCTGATATAGAGGTATGTGTGGACTGAATAGCACAGGGTAAAATGGTACACGCAGTTTATAAGATCTCTAAAAGTTAAATCACCTGGTCTAAGATCCCCTTTTTTCCAAATAGTGGAAATGTGTGTGTATGTGTATGTTTAGGTGTCTGTTTGCGTGTATGTGTGTGTAAGCATGCGTGTTCTTTACCAAGCCAACAGAAGCCCAGTGTGACAAACAGAACAAAGAGAGCAACAGTGGCCTCGACCAATTAACATTCCTCCTGGCTTTATGACCTGGCCTGGCCCCGCCCCCTTCACTCACACCTCATAAAAGCCACAAACATCAATTCTAGCAAACCATAACTGTCATTATAATCCCATTAAAAACAAGCCGCCGCGTAGTATACAGTGAAACCCACGTCTCAGATAGGCCATGTCAGTAAAACAAACCTACCAGTACATTAGTGTTTACCACGAGTAATATTTTTAGGCACACTTAGTTAGCTTTCCCCCTAGCCTATAGTATGAAGATATGTATTTGAGTTCACTATACTGTGCTGTAGGTCTATATCCATCCAAATCACAAACTGTGTACATACTGTGGCCTGTCAGGCTCTCTGTTTGAACTGTTAGACCCTTAAGTGGAGAGGGAAATGGGTGGAGTAAAGATGGAAGAGTAATCTGACAGCGTGTAACGTTCTGACATTGATATTGCAATGATGTCAAAGTGTTGCCTTGAGCTGTCACACTGAACAGGTCAGAGGCTGTGTTACATGTTTTATCCGAGGAAATGTGCAATGATAAACATTCCAAGATGTGTTATATTAGGAATATTGTAGGATTTAAAAAGAGTGCTATAACAGAAACCAACAATTTGCATCAACAGTTTTGTCCAAAAGTGCATGAATGGAGGTATGATTCTTTATAGCGTTAGTACTGTACATTGGTGCCGTTTTCCCCCCATAGCAAAAAAGGGGGAGGTGGGGATAATGTGGGCCACAATAAGATACAGATTAGGTCAGGGCTTGGAAAGAGAACCACCCAGCCACAAGATATAGAAACTGATACTTGTCACTCGTGCTGAATACCAAGGCTGCATAGCATCGTTGCTTAGCAACGTTTAGTCATTGTGTCAGCTATTTTTTTATTTTTTATTAATACAAATATCAGTTATATTTTAAATTAAAATAGACATAGCTGAATGTTACTTTTGTGCAGGAGTTCCATAATATAGTACATTCAGAAGGAAATGGCGCCATCATGCGGCCATTATTTAGCACTAAACATAACACACATTTGACTGTTTAAAAGCCAACAATTTTATTTCTATAAATGTTTCACAGTAAATGGCAAGAGACACTTACAACAAAATATTGAATAAAACTATAATAAATGTAGTTGACTTATAGAAAATAATGTTAACAACAATGAAAAACAGTTGTTATGAAATGAAATTGACCTTTTCCATAACAGACTATACAGTAACAAACAACATTAACATTGAACTTAAAACTAGTAAAAGTCACGTGACTCATAAGATACTTACAGGAACATATGAAGTAAAACTATAACTAATGCAGGTGACATAAAATAAAGTTGACAACATGAAAACAGTTCATATGAAAATAATTTTGCTTTTCCATGTCAGACTATAGAGGAACAAATAACATAACTATCATTTAACTTATTAAGAACTAGAAAACGTTGGTGACTCATACGGCCAATATCAGTTATCATTCCAAAGAAAGGTTTACAGTATGCTAGTGTGAATGTTTTCTTGGGTGTTGATGGAGTGGTTAGGTTCACGAGTTCTTTGCAGCGACCAGGACAATTGGTAGAGTTCGAGTTTTCATCTCGCGGGCCATTTGGCACCAGGAACAAGAAGAACAACAAGTTGCAAGGCAACAGTCGTTGCACATGGTGCCCTGCACAAACAAAACAGTGTTATACTTTAATAGTTGTAGAATTGCACACATATTCATTTTATTTTATTATTTTTGATTTTATATCCCCGTTTGTGCCATGTAGCCCCTCCTTGTTTATTTCCCACTTCCTGTCTGGTTCTTGCTAAATGTCTGTTACCCTCTGACCTCTCCCCTTTTGCCCTGTAATGTGGAGAGGTGGATGTTCCTGGTTTATCTAACATCATCTGTGTAATTACCACATTTTTGTGCTTATGTACTTTATACTTATTTTATTAGTGCAGTTCTCTTTCGTCTCATTTATAATAAGAGTGTAGCATTACCACTACAAGGCGGTAATGCTACAGAATTTGTTTGTTTTTTAATTCTGCAGAAAATGTGACCAGATGGGACATCAATACAATGCAGAGCTGATGCGAGAGAAAATTCTACTCTGCTGTATAAAGACTATAGCTGTGTCTCAAACTGCACACTTAATATTTTGAGTACATAGTGCGCATGAACTGACAAGTATGCCAAAATGCAGTGCACTCAAAGTAGCCGCTAGCGCACACAAAACGGCCAAAAAGTTGAGTGTAGAACAATGCACACTTCACACACTCAACGGTCACGTTTTTAGAACGGCCACAGCCATTAAAAATTTTTTTCAAATTTCTGCGGAGGCTTTGCTGTGGTTCCCACAGGACCATACAAATGTAAGTTATACACGTCTACAGTTGTTTTATTTTTCCGTATTAACTTCGACAATATCGAAAAACTATAGCAGTCCATACTATTGGATTGATTTAGCAGTCTGTAATGATTTGGCAAAATTTACGTAAATGCTAGCTACTGGTGTTAGCTAGCTACTGTAACAGCGGCACATTTACGTTTGAGACGTTTGCGGTAAAATTTTGCGGTCGTCATTTCCGTTAAGAACTCAACTCCAGTGTGCAATTTGAGACGATACTACCCTCTCGGAATTTACGCACTACGCAAGTAAGTACGTTGTGCGCACAGTGCACTAAAAAGTACACTTACCATAGTACGCGATTTGAGACACAGCATATGACTATAACCCTCCTGTTGTCCTTAATATAATTGTATTGTGCCACCAGATGGTACCACCTGATTGTGGCTGATTTGAAGCTCTCTTTATTGTCACTGCTGTAGGTATTTAATACTATTAATTATTTATTTATGTTTTGGTCTATTTTGTGCCTTTTAACCCTCCTGTTGTCCTCAGGTCTCAAACTCACACCTTGTTGTGCCAGCAGTGCACATCATATGTCTGTGTAAACTGTAAAATTAGAATTGGTGCCTGCTATCTGCCACAAAGAGGTAGTGTTTGACCCGGAATACAAGAGGAGGGTTAACCCTCGTGATGTCCTTAAAAAATATTGTATTTGCCCACTCGGCGGCGCCATCTGATTGTGTATGATTTTGGGTGTTTTTTAATTGTCATTGCTGTGTGTATTTATTTATTTATTTATTTATGTATTTGTGTTGTTTTATTGTTCCTTTTAACTATTCTCTTGTCCTGGGGTTTCAAACACACACCTTGTTGTGCCAGCAGTGCACATCATATGTCTGTGTAAGCTGTAGAATTAGGTTTAGAATTAGGTCTTCTATCTGCCACAAAGAGCTAGTGATTTGGGTCCTTTTTACCCGGAGGACATCACAGGGGTTAATAGAAAGCCTTACCTTGATACCATAGCGGTGCCGCATGGAGACTCTCATTGCCATGTTAACAGGTGGAATAATGCCACCAAAGACTTCCAGCAGGGGGAGACAGAGAGGCTCACCATAAGCTTTGGTTATTATACAGGCATGGCAGGGACCACACCATAACCCGAAACAGCCTGAGCACACAATGAATGCACACACAAGATATAATAAAATAATTATAACACTTGCTGACCACTAAATGATGCTGTAAAACTATATACTATACTGTTAAACCTATCGTGTCTCACAATTTTGTTCTAAACATTCTTGTTCTTGACGTTTGTAATTATGTCCAACTTAGCATACAGGTAGGCTGTGCAGGTTGGAGTTAGACACCTTGCTCAATGCTTACAAGAACCCATGTCCCTTTGTCTGAGCTGGTCACCCTAACCATTCCTGCCCTACTCCATGGACCTACTCCTACAGTACACTGGTCCATTTAGGCCTAGTATAAGGCCTCCCCAGTGCTCAGAAATAGGGTTTTAAACATTTTGCTTTGAGCAGGGCCACCAATGGTACAAATCAGTTTTGTACTGGCATCTACGGGAGTGGTTTAGGTGTGACTTTAGCAAATGATAGATGGTCAGATGTTTCGCATCCAATCACACAATCAATTTATGAAAGTGCCCTTTCCAAACAGCTTCAATGAACAGCTTCTCAGATGGTTCTGTGTAACAAGCCATCTGGTGGGTCAGGTTACTTACAGTTTGGAACATCCTGACAGCAGTCACATATTCCAGATTGCCATTCCTCAGACACTGTGGAGTCCACCTGTGGTCGAGGCTGCTGGATTATCATCTTGGAGGTCATGGTGATCTAGCAAACAGAGGAGTTCCTTACATAACTGTAGGCAACATACAGTAGGCAGTAAACATCTGCTGCCCAAAGGCCTTTTTCATTTTTTGTCAAACATTAGATACAGTTAAATTGATCTGCTTTATGAAGTGGACAAATATCTTGAGTCCATTTTGTTTTTTGTAACGCATATTCCAAAAGCCCTACAGTAGAGAAGCCAAGGCAGAATATCAGTATTAATTACTAGCGCAGTACTGTACGGTTCTTTGTCTATGTTTTGTGGTACTCCGGAAGGCTTACAGTAACGTTAGCCTATATACCATCTGCCTTTGTTTTGTAATAAAGTGAAGTTACGGTTTTACCGCTCTGGCGATAGGCTGGTACGTTACATTATTCTGACCGGCAATACAAGTACTTTACAGAAGCTAGCGTTAGCTTTATCAGGCCAATTCCATCTGACACACAAAAGCAAAGATGCTCCCTTAATAATGTCCCAATCACAATGTAAACTAAATTATAGGAAATAACAATATGGCTCTACAGCTCTAAATAATCATAAATTATACACACTCGGTACCACTTGATGCTTTCTCCGTGTCAACAGCAGCAGCAAGTCCGTGTGAACTGTGAACTTTTTGAGGGCCTGTAGCTCGTGTTGAGTGGAGACTATAGAACTACACATAATAGACCAGTCACTGCACCTCGTTCCCTAAGTCCCTGTGATAGGTCTAAAACGCATTTAACCCTCGTAATGTCCTCTGGGTCAAAATGACCCAAATCACTAGCTCTTTGTGGCAGATAGAAGGCGCTAA
>JAODUG010001865.1:16592-31475 GCA_027564795.1 Aphredoderus sayanus | reverse complement strand
CTTTAATAAAAATAAAAAAATAATAATCATACACCGTGTTTTTTTCCCATTCCTATATGGTTCTTTTGTTTGTCTTTCTTCTTAGCCTCTCTTCAGTCACGTTCCCTCCATCCATCTCTCACTCTCTTTGTATCTCACAAATGGGAATATTGAATGGAAGCTCCACGCTGCCTCTTGTGGTGGATTGGGTTCAATTAGGGAGATTGTTGGTTACTGGCGTAGATGTGACTTGCCTGCTGAGTCTGCCCCTCCCCCTTTCCCCCATCCCCCACCTACTTCTCTCTTCACAATGCTGCCCCCCCCCCCCACCCCCATCCCATCATCTATCTGTCCTTCCATAACGAATCATCCTCCAACACACTCCTTTCCCCCTATTTTCCTTAGGGCTATGCATATGTTGTTTGTTGTTTAACATACTGTAAGCCCCGCTAGTGTTTACATTTCAGTTAATGCCGTTCAGATGGTGGCATTTAGATTTATTTAAATTTTATTTATTCCATTCCATTCAGACACATAAACGAAGACATTGGCACGTTGGCTATCTGCTGAGATTTGGGAACAATATTTGCACTCAGATTCATAGCAGATACAGCTGCCATGATGATCAGTAATGCCCAGGAGATATGAGTTAACCCCCTCCCTGCATTCTAATGGTCTTTCCGATATGTTATAAATAAAGGACAAATACAACTTGCTGACGTTCCAATATTGCCCACGTTTGCCTCCAGGTGAAAATTGAATTGTGTTGTCATTTGAATAACATTGAGAGCAGCGGGTGGTAGTTTCCGCAGAGCTGACTTGTGCTTTTTGTTCCAGATAGGACACGTAAATCTGGCTTAGATAGAATGCCCTTCAGTTCTGCATTGAAAGATTTTAGGGATTTATCCTCCTAAACCACTGCATTCTGCCAGATTTCATGCTGTGTTCCT
The DNA here is from genome assembly GCA_027564795.1 of Aphredoderus sayanus. Taxonomy (NCBI): domain Eukaryota; kingdom Metazoa; phylum Chordata; class Actinopteri; order Percopsiformes; family Aphredoderidae; genus Aphredoderus; species Aphredoderus sayanus. Next base: position 30,546 of record JAODUG010001865.1, on the reverse strand, counting down.
GTGTAATGGTACTACTGAGATTGAGAATCGTGCCATAGATTGCTTTTAACGAGAAAATACCCTAATGCGTCCCGACATGAAATTAAGACCTTCACTTGATGTACCTTCTGTGGCCTAATGTGTGGTCACTTTGTATTAAATCTAACCAGCAAGAAGTGTCAGAGGGCCGAGGCAGATATATTACTTGGCTTCCAGGCACGATTCTCAGATGATTCTAGGAATGAAAAAGTTGTTCTCAAGCTGAAGTCAAGGCTAAAGTGTTGGTAATGCATTGTGTTTCATTTCAGCCTAACCAGAGCAAGAACATTTACTTAACACCCCACCCAGGATGCTTTGCATACCAAACATGGCTGCCAATAGCTTCAGCATATCAAGGTCTGTTTGACCACAATGGCTAGTGATTACATTAGCAGAGCCAGGTTTTGGTTCTGTTATCTTTAAGCGCTGTCTTTTATTTTCATAGGTTCTGCCCATACTTCCCCAAAAGATGCAAAGCAATTCATTTGAATGGAAAGGGAGGAGAAACCTGCCAGTCAGTGTCAGCAGCAGCCCTGTATTTGAATCCCATCCAAACCTATTTGACTTTGCAAGTCTCTGTTGTTTTTCGCTGTTACCTGGGGTGCCAGTGTTCCGCAGCAGAGCAGCCAGACGTGATAGCACTGTGTCTTGCATAGCATACAAGGCCTGTAAATGACAGTTACCTAAAAGACACAGATGCATTGATGTATTTTCTAAAGAACAGCACACTTTGACGGTCGGTGCAAATTGCATTTGTCTCGACAAGCCCCGGGTGGGCGAAATATATTTGCTCGGGCACGTTTGCGGTCATCTTTGTCACAGCAGGAGAAAAGGTCCTCGCGGAGGTGTGTGAAGACTCCCGCCGCTAGAGCCAGCATGAAAATGTCACCTAGTCATCTAATTTGCACTCTTCCATTTGTCACAGAAATATGATTTATGTGTGACAAATGTCTTGTCGAGGTAGAAAAAGTCCTATCTAAATATTTACCGCAGGCTATGCTTGCTACGTTAATTTATTTGTGCTCTTATATCATTAAACGGTGGCTTTATTTAGGGCATGTGTACACAGCCGCCCTGTGTTTGAGTTTATTGTTTGTAGAGAAATGGAGATAATGCTTCTATTGACAAACACATGGCTGGCTTCCTCCACACCTTTCCCCCGCTATCCAGTGATTCACAATCTTGTTTTCCCTCGAGTGGTGGTCATGCTCACTCAACAAGCAGGCGTGCACAGGTAGCCGATGCTGTATGGGTGTTGTGAAGTACAGTATATGGTGTGGGTGTGGGTGGGTGCCTGCCCATGTCCCTGCCGGCCTGGTCTTGCTCTGCTTTCTGCGGTGTTTGCTGAGGCAGCACTGTTCCATTCAGCCTGCGAATCGGCCCGCAAACGCCACGAACACAAACACGTGTCCGCCTTCAGCTCCCTGCCAGAGTTGTATTGGACTGCGTTATCATTTCTTCTTCAGTGTTTTATATATATGTACTGTACATACACACATACACACACACACCACACGCGTGTCTTTGTCACCCACCTTAACAATCCACGGAAGCTCTGCCGGTGAAGGGTCCGCTCAACATGATGGCCCCACATACACACACACACCCACGGTGACGTCTCTATAGTATGACAGAGAAATGGAAGGGGCAGGGATAGTCACTTTGGATTATGGGGGTGGTGGGGGAGGTTAGCATAACTGCCTTTCTTCTTATTTGGCCCGCTTTCCTTCTGATACCCTCCATGACAGTTTGGGTGTCACCGAAACAAACAGAACTCACACAGCGGCTCTTGAAAAAACTTACTGTTTTTGTCAGTCTTTCCATTCTCTCTCTCTCTCTCTCTCTCTCTCTCTCTGTGTCTTTGTGTGTGTGTCTCTCTCCACTATTCCCTGAGCTTGCACCATTTATTCTAATAGAAATGAACAGGATGATCTGTTGTTGCCGATTAAATTCAAGTGCCCATCACACCGCTGGGGCCTCACTGATATTATATCGTGTGACAGAAATATCCCGAGCAGCTATGGCCTAAATTCAAACCGCGCTGTCGCTACAGGATCTCTCAGGGCCGGGCTAGACGGTGTAAATGGAGACGGCACGTTGCCTAATGTCCGGTGGGCTCTGCACAGATCGCCCTGGCCCTCTTAAGTCCTTGTGGAAACCGTTAAAGGATTTTGTTTTAGTGTACAAAGGCACCTAATGACTCCAGGCGTTTTCCCTCCCTTTTTTTTTTTTTTTTTTGTAATGTTTTTTGGTTGTAGCTGCGAGCGTTCCCTGAACTTCCAGCACGCTCTGTCCAGTGCAGTCGCTTCCAGCAAGGGTGTGCGTACAGTACCTGGCTCTAATCGGGTGCGTTTGATGTGCGCCGGCAGCAGCGGCAGGCTTTAGCGAGTAGCCAAGAATCTCCTAGGACATTAAGGGGGAGAGGAAGTGATTACCGCTGGTCTTTTTACAGAGGATTGCTCCAGCTTGGCTTTTTTTTATTATTTTTTTTTACCTCCTCTCATTAGCTCCTCTTGCTCGTCCTCGACAAGCCAGGCCGTCATTTAAACTGGATATATGTTTGGAAAGCTCTCCATCATCACCGCTGACTGAGTCAATTACACCTGCTGCGGATTTTACGACTTCACTTTTTGGCAGGTTTTGCTGAAGGGCCGGCCTGAGCACGCACACACACACACACACACACACACACACACACACACACACAAAAAAGAAAACGGTAGTTATTGCATGCAGCTTTTTTGGGGAAAGCACGAAACAGGCTGCGTATCCCCTCCCATCGTTTGGATACAGCACCTGTGAAATCGATGTCCCCGGGCTCCCGCAGAAAAATAACCAATGCTCTAGAGCCGGGCGGCTGGGCACTGGAGCACCTGACAAGCGGCAGTACACACTGAGGTAATCAGAAGTTGTCAAATGTGAAGGGCCCTCCACTGCCAGTGAAGGGCAGCTCAGTTCCCCCCCCTTATAAATTGAGCTCTGCGCCTGCAATGTCGATGTGGTCATAGTCCCCCGAAGGGAACCAGCTCGATCCTTGCACAGTGTTGGGTGACAAAATGAGTATATTATATATCTGTGGAAGTACATGTTGTCAGTTGCAACGCTAGTGCAACTTGCATGTAACATTGCAGGGTTTGAAGAAGCATGTACCGCTATATGTTGGATAGTTTAGAATAGCAATAATGCACTTAATTCCTTTTTATTGCGTTTTAAAGCAATTGACTGCTGTACGACTGGTCATTTTGTGTGAGCAACTCACGCACATCTGGAGAAATGATGGGCATTTGCATCTGGCTGACTTGACCGGAACAGAATGGTCTGCTCTTGTCCTTCCAGTCTGCACCTGAGAATCCCCCTGGGTCCCGTAGTACCCTTCTGTCCCCCTTTTTTTATTTCTTTCTTTTTTAATGGCTGCTCTAAACCGCAGACAGGGGCTACAATCTGCTTCAGACCTGCCTCAGAATTTATTTACAGCCCCGGCCAAGCAATAAAGTCGAGAATTTATGGCTAACTTTTTAATTAGAAATAATGTCTTGTATAGCTGAAGTGACGGATGGTTTAATCAATATATAGACTGTGACCGTGCCGGTGACGCCCGTCACAATTGACGGGCTTGCGGAGTAGCCTAACTTCTGGCTTTGTCTGTCAAGGAAATATGTTGTGCTTTGTGACGCGATGGGGACACTGTGAGCAATCTCTCTTTGCCTTCACTGTTCCCAGCTCTGTTCCCTTTGTCTTTTTTGTTTCCCAGCCAGATACAAATCAGCATCATGTCACACTTTATTTAGAGACAATTACGCTACCACAGGGAAAGCCCCTCTTTGTGCCGCGGTTGTAACTGAGTTGGAGATGAATAGCTGAAGGTGGGCTTTCTGTTGATTGCAACGCACGCATGCCTCTCCTTGTAGGAAAAAGTCACGCAAGGATTTCCAAGGATAACTGAATTACACATTCCACTCGGTGGGATCTATTTCCTCATGGTACAGGTCATTAATACAACTGATAGGTCAGCTGACTTGCCATATTGCGATATTGATTTGAACAATTGCAGCCCACAGTGCAGTATGCAGAATCAGCTATTGACCGTAAATCGTTAGGCTTCCAACATAAATGAAATGGGTAATTTTATCATTGGAGGACGTACTTTGCACTTGGGAAATGATATTGATAAGCAGTGACAACTTCAACAAGCTTTCCGTTTTGTCTCTGGGCTGCTCTGATGTCAGAGCTTAAGTCTGTTGCCAGGCAGAACCTGCCGTTTGTGGAATGAGCTACCTCTCCGAATGTTGTGTGCGTGTTGTTGTTGTTGTTGTTGTTGTAAGGCTATAAATATTTGTCTTTCTGCATGACCTAATCCTGTTAGAGCAGTCCAAATCAATATCATTTAACGGAGAACATCAGAAAATTGAACATAAATGCAATGGAAAGCAAACTAGAGCCTAGAATAAATAGTGGATCTTTGGTTCCCACACAGTTTATTTTCCATATTTAAAAAAAAAATACATGTATAAATAAAAAGCACACATTTTGGCATGAATCCCTAAAATATGTTTATCAAAGTGAAGTTGGGTGATAAATATATTCTACCTGCAGGCACTGCAGGCATATGTGGTGTCCTTCCTGAACTAAACAGCCTTTATCCTCTGTGCTTGATGCAATATACAGCCACTCAACCATTATTATATTACATTGGCCATAATACTGTACATACAGTACTGCTCATATGATACATGTAAATCTGTGATGTGCGAGTTTCAGATAATATCAGCCCCCTGATATCATTCAGCCTCTAAAACCACTTCCATGTGTAATTTACATAGGAGGTCTCGAACCCATTTCATTTAGGGTCTCAAGGTTAACGTAGGCATCTGTCTGAATAGCCTTACTCCTTCCCCACTGCAATAATACATTGTTGCATTGATTTAATAATGGCTTGTGAAGAGCTGACGCGAGCATACTAGGGCCTCTGTTCCAGGATGCCCACCGCTAGAGAGCAGACCACCTACCTGAGGCAAAGCACTAATAGATGGGGATTATCTTGCCCCCCCACACACACACACACATACACCAACATAGAGTCCCTTGTGTCTCCCTCCCTGTTCTCCCAACACACACACACGCGCGCGCACAACCTTCCTTTCTCATTGGTTAGTGTTGCGTTCACTGCCCCAGGGCAGGTGGACGCTGCAGTAATGACTTCATGCTTTGTTTTCCGTGGTCTGCCACGGCGGCGAGTCAATGGTTAACTGTTTGGCGGCGTTCCAAAGTATCGGCGCGGTCCGTCCCGCCTGAGCCGCTCTTCCTGTGGCCCCCGGTCACCTCACCCCTTCTCCTCACGGTTATCTGCCCCCTTTGTGCGGCCTAAGCTTGCAGATAAGGCCCCCCCGTTACTCATGTCTGCTGCGCTAATTCACGTCGGAGGCCGTAGGTGGAGGACCCCCCCCCCCTCCCCACAGCCTGTCTCTCCAAAGCAAACATAGACGTTTAGTCACCCTCAGACGCTTGTGTATTCACTGAGGGCGTTAGTGTCTGCTCGGTGAGCTAATACAGGAAATTGGTGTAAAACATACCGCTGTCAGGTACGAAGCTTTACTGGAGATTAACGCTTTCGTCCGTCTTTTGTCTCCCCGTGTGTTTTCTCTCCCTTTACTCCCGGCGGACAGACAGGTGGCATGCTCATGATATACCGAATCTGCCAAGACAACCAATGGCAGTAATCCAGCAGGACGCCATCTGTAGGGTGGGTCACAAATGCGTAGCCTCCAGCTGGGCTTGAAGACAGAGGGAAGAGGATTTCTTAAAACAGCAGAGCTGTTGATGGTGACGCACCACACTGTATGGTAGGGCAGGGTGTGTTCAGGAAGGCAGCAGGTGTAAACAGACTCGGGAGGTTAATGCTCTGAGGCTACAGTACGTTGCTTGTCTCTGTTATCTGGTCGGGGTCGCTGTCTTCCGTGATCTCTGTCCCTAGCAGTTTATTAGGCATTAGGGCGAGGTGTGACCCTCGGGAATAGGCTCCATGGTCGGAACACCTGGAAGTGAACAGGTAAAACAAAAAAAAAGTAAAGGAATGTTTAGCCAGATAACACTGGAATTGTTCTGCCCTTTGCAATTGAACACAGGCATCTTTCGTCCCATTTTCATATATCAAATGATTAATTCAAATTGGGTTTTAAATTATAAAGGAGGAAGGCATAGACAGGAAGGCAAACCCGCAAGACAAATTGGATTCAAGCGTTTATACATGACCTATGGTCTGAGATACCTCACAGAGCGGTACACAGTTTTTAATTAAATGGTAATATAATGAAATGCAATGTTTAAAATAAAATGTCAGATTGCGCTGTGTGAAAGCATTACTACTAATGGATGGTTAGTATATAACGATATATAAGATATCACTTTATATACATTTATAAAAATTGTCCTGACAAGCTAGATAATCAACTCTGTTTTAAAACTGCAAGAGTTTCAGATTTGCTTTGTAAAATCAAATTGAAGCTATTGAAGAGCACTTAAAAACAAAACAAAAACCCAAAACATACAAAAATACATTTGACAGCAAAATAGATTGGGGTTTATAGATAGATATGTTTTTCGAGTAACCAGACAATTTAATTTGTTTTCAGATAATGGTATTACATTGCTCTCAAAAATGATTATATTATCTGAGAGACTAAGCAAAACACTGTTGGAGGTGGCCTAATAAGCTGCTAATGAAAAACATCTCCCAAACAGTCCAACTGTCAATTGAACTCTCCATGTATGTATGTGTGTCTGTGTGTGAATGTATGCATGTATGTACAATATGTATGTATGTATACTGTGTGTGTGTGTGTGTATAGGTACATATCTTATTTGTTGTGATTTAACTCCGATGGTGAGGAATTCTTCATGTGTTCACTTTGTCCTGTCTACCCTAGACTGGTTTGGTGCAGGACCTTGTTTAATACTGTTGAATTGATCAACAGAGGCTCTGCTCACATGCTACATTATTTCATCAACTGTCGCGAGTCACAGTGCGGTACAGGAGTTGTTGTCCCCAAACCCCACCCCTTTCCCCCCCTCCCACATTCTGGGCTGCTGGCAGTTGGAACTTTCCGGCGCACACACGCACACACACACACAGTCCCTAGATGCAGTCTGGCAGGCGTAGTGCATCATCTTCCCGTCACAGGTGGGGGAAATCAAACAGCGGGATTGGCAGTCCAAAGGTGGTATCCACCTCACGGTTGAGTGAGGTGTTTGGCTCCCGTCCGTTGGAAATGTAGAAATATCACTTTATTTTCTCTCCTCCAATGCAAGACGGATATTTTCTTTTTGGTACCCCCCTTTGGAAGGAGAGCCACACTATTGAAACTGTTGATTCCACTGAATATATTTATGCCTGGAGAGGTGCAAACATATTTATGTGGTGTCTGTCTATATGTGTTGGTGTACATGTGGTTACTGGTCGCTTGTTTGTGTGCGTGTCGCTGCTTATGCACATTTCAGCGGAAGGGTGTGTGTGTGTGTGTCTTCAGTGAGCTTGCGTGAGCTGTCATCTGGGCTTGTTCGTGACGATTGTCGCCGGAGCTGTTGATCAAAGGCTGAACCCCCCCTCCCCCCAACTCCCAGGGGCCGTGACGGGGCCCCGGTTACGTACGGCAGATGTTTCCCGTTCCTTTGCGATCCGCGGTTAGAGCTATCCTTATTTTACCAGCGTCAGCTAATGTCCCACGCCAGTGTCAGATTCACTGGGATCGTTTTCCTTTTTTTTCCCACTTTCTTTTTTCCTTTTTTTTTGTTTTTTTTGTTGTTGCTTTGTGCACTTGGAACGCAGGGATGCGTTGTGAACGCCAGGGATATCTTGTTTCCCTCATTGTGCTCCTCTGCGGAATTCTGGCCGGAGGAATCCCTCTCACAGTAATTGGGTGTGAATGCAACACTAAGCCTATTGTCTTCGGTGTGGCCTTGAATTTGAGGCGAGCGGTTGAACAAGCCCAGATGGAGGGCAGTGAGGGTGGAGACCGAGAGGGAGCTGGGGAAGTGAGGGAGCAGTGCACAGCAACGGGCAGGGAAGGGAGAAGGCAGGCAGACAACCGCATGTAAAGGAAACGATGTGGGCATCAATAAAGAGAGGAAGGGAGAAGCTGTAATGGCAGAAGAAATGTGATCGCACGTAAGCATCCCCCCCCCCCCCCCGGGGCGAGGCTGTGTGAAGACTAGTCCGGCAGACGAGCTGTGGAATTGGGACAAACGGCCGAGGGGATGGCGGGAAATGGGGGCGAGTGGGCGCGTTTGATGGAAGCGGCCAGCTCAGGTCCAGCTCTTTATGCGGCGCGCAGGAGATTGATTGAGAGATTCGGCGGGCCTAATTGTGCCGCACCATCTGCCCACGGTACAGAACCCGCCAGGCATGTGACACCTTCTAACAGGCTCACTGACGAGCAGATGTGTGTGTGTGTGTGTGCGTGTGTGCATTAAAGTGTATCAATCTTATTTTTTGATAACATCTCTTTTCCCCGCTAGGAAGACAGACATTATTCTTATCAACTGCAACAAGCTAACAATTATGTATTGTCTAAATCCCAAAACTGAAATGATTCCCCAATTAAAATATAGGCCTAGTCAGGTGCTCTGCATATACAAAGGATAATTTAACAGGTGTTTAAATAACCCATTGTTTGATTATTCAAGTGTTCATAACACTGCTGAAACAACACTATTTAAATCAATTAATGTACAGTTATTTAAGAATACCACATTTTGGACAGGCAGCAGTCAGGTTTTCTAGAGAAACGCTCTACTGTACATCCAGCAGACTCCAATACATACAATGTGTATTAAATGCCATGCAACCACAACGCATTAATGAAAACGAGGTGGACCAAGAGCCAGCTGAGTAATGAAGAAAAATAAACCTATGAATATTATCATAATGGGGAACGGAATGCACGACTCGTGTGAAACCGTCAAAAGTAAGTGGTGAGAATCGTCTGTCATGTGGTACATGCAACAAAACGTAACAAGAGGAAGCAGATTTATCATGTTACCGTACAACTTTACTTGTACACGTTGCCCCTTACAGAAGGGAAGGGAAAGAAACTGATGGTATCTCCCTTGAAATTGGATAGCTTTCTCTTGCCAACGGGAGGACATGGGATGAGTGAATAAGGAAATTGCATTTGCATAGCAAATCACCAACAACTATTCCTTGCCCTTCTATGTTGATGCCAGGGACTTGATTTGGCTTCGCCAAACACTCTGTCTGATTGCAGTATTTGCTATCAAACTGTCCCATATCGGCACTCGATCATAGCCATGAATATAATTAATTAATGCTAATGTCAGTATTTTTCTGATGTGATGTTTTAAGAAAAGCTATTGAACAATAACAACATGCCTATCAAACAATACCATTCCCTGTATTTTCTAATTTCTTTTTTGTTCATTGCATATAAAATCCAAGTGAACTCTATTGTCCTCTGTATGAAAATTTAACTGCCTTATTCATTGAGATATCAATTCAGAGTATCTGCAGCTTGAGAAATATACATGAAATCCTTGTAAATGTCTAACAGCATTACAAGCCACTAAACATGACAATAAAGTAATGGATTATTAATTTACTTGGCAAACGTGTGGTTTCACTGAAGCCACTCGTATAGATAACGTTCGGAAATGTGATGGCACGAATGGAAATTAGCCTTGTTGCTGGGGTCATTCGGCTAAAATAGTGGAAGTTTTGCGCTCTTTTTTTGACCCCTAATGGTTGTCATGCCTACAATAGTTGGCCTTCTGCTCATGCTGGGTGTTCCGTCCGCTTGATTGGTCCACAGAAGATCGGGGACGCTGGCATGCAGAACCCTGTTCTGCATACTCATATCCCTAAGTCCCTCTTGTGCTTATTATTCAGTAGATGCACTGCTTGGCACAAGGACAAATGTTTGCATAATTTATGCATGACGGTCATCAATTTTTGAAAAATGGCCCCAGCTATGTTTTATTTTTTATTTTTGGCTTTTAGCTAAATAGACGGACTCTGGTCTATAAACTCCGGACATAAAACAGTGAGAGGAAAGCATAATTTATAATTATGTTTATGTAAACAGTGCTCATGGTAAGTTACCATGCTCCTGACTCAAATGGACTCCACAGGTTTCCTTTTTAAAATAAATAAAATAATTGGATTACAATGTCATGGGAAATAATATTTTCTTGCTTTCTCATAAATATGGTGGAGATGAGCTAGGTGTGTCAAGGTAGGCCATACGGTATTCTTATGTAATATTCCTCAAGGAGTTGACACGTGTGTGTTTGTGTGTGTGTGTGTGTGTGTGTGTGCGTGTGTGCATGGAGGGGTGTATTTCCAATGTGATGTACAAAGAAACGGGTCCTCTGAGAGAAGAGTGAGAGTTATTATTCTATATCCCACGATGCAGAGCTTGTATTTGCATGAACCATAATTAGCCTTGCCTTATTTCGAACGATTAAAGGAGAGAACTGTGTGAGCTGTGTTTTTATGTTCATCATACCCCCATTTTCCACTGTTACCGTCAGGGCCTTAATGTATATCAACAGTCTGTGGTTGCTAAGGCTATGATGACAATGCATTGTGGTGCAGAACAGGAAGGATAGCCAGCTGTGCTTTATCTAGTTAGTACTCCATGCCCAGTGCAGGGCTATCATCATTGCTTTCTAATTCCTAAATTGCATAGATTCCAGAATTTTGACAACACTTTTTTGGCTCCGCCGTCTGTCCCCCACATACAACATAAAACAGCCTCTGTTTTGAAGCCTGCGATATTAATTTTTTATGAACTTGCCAAACCCGTAGTTTAATCATTAAAATATAATTTCAGTATGTTATCTAAAAATTTGGTTTGGTATTAGCGAGCTTATCTAATTTGTTTGTGACGCTATGTGCAGCTGTGCTTCGTAGTACCATAACTTGGAATAAAGACAATAACTTTTTACTTTAATTTAAGGAACATTATATTTGATTATGCATTTTTGTTTTGAATTAAGGATAGGACATATATTCAATATACTCAACTAATACATTGTTAGTACAGTATACTCAATCAAGACATTATTTGTATGTAAAACAAATTTGTAGTCAAATATGTATTAATGCAGATCATTGTGTGCTTTGGAGCCCCAATCTAATGGGTTATGTTTCTTTTCTGAGCTCATCAGATCATATTAGTGTTCTCTCTATGCGTCATAAGCATTTCCATTTATGCCCGCTGTTTGCAAACATGGAAACCGATCAATAACTCTGCAGAGCTATTTGCATAGTAACCGGTGTACAGATGCTAAGGGATGGAAATTAAGCTGAGCCACAGGGAAACATTTTACCACAGGTAAGGGTGTAAAGATATTTAGCAAATTAATTCAGCATCTTGCACATATCTAGTCTATTTCTTATTTTTTTTCTACTTATTCTACTAATTCTTCTTTGTCATCTTTTTATCTACTTTTTGTTGTTGTTATGTATATCTACTATGTTTTTGTTTACTTTTCTGTCTACTACTTTGTCTGCTTGTACTTCCATTTCTTGCTTGTACTTCTATTTCTTTACATGGATGTATTGCAAGAACTGGATACGGTACCAGCATACTAGCCAGACTCGTGCCCCTGAACGCCTTCTTCTATGTCTCCTTCTTTGTCTATTTCATCTTATATTTTTCTTCTTTTATCCTTTTTTTTACTTCAACATCAGATACTTTTTTTCTTTTCCTTCTCCTAGACAAGTACATTTACAAATTCTTTAGGAGAACTGCATTTCCTTACCTGCACAGCAGTCAGTGTTTTGTTGTGTTAGCTAACATATTAACAGAGATGAATGTTTGATTTTGGAGGGAGTGCTCTCACACCAGTTGACTCCATGCCTGCCATCCATTGCGCTGTCAGATTTGAGCCTAACCATTCATTGCAATCCATACGAGGCAGTGCCAAGACAGTGATGGAGGACCCAGAATATTTCAAACAGATTTCTCAGCGGGTTTCACTTCAAGATAAAACAATAAATAAATTTTGTGGCCTCAGCCAGACATCTCCACCAATATTCAATGCAGACGTGTGTTGTCACTGAAAGACAAACATTACAGAAGCCATTGAGAGAAATGCATGCAAATTAATGACCATTATATTTGTATCTTCTAAAACCATTTGGCTTAAATGTTCTTCCACACCAAAAGAAAGTGTTTTCTTTCCAAAGGATGTGAAGGAGTGACCTCGGACATGCCCTATAGACGTGTATTAAAGCGTTTAATTACTTAATAGTTTTGTACTAATTTAATATATGCACTGAAATCGGGCTTATTTTAATAAAGTTCACAATATTCTGACCTGATTTAGCAAGCCATTTATGGCGTACCTCAATCTGGAAATCCAATTTGTGCGACCATTAGACCTACTATGACTCTCAGTGGTTTTAACCTTTGTGACCCGCCTTTCCATTACTAGCTCAGAGCAGCAGTACAGCATTTGTTCACTTAGTGTTCACAAGTAAAATGTGATGCAAATGCACATATGTCTTTGAGCTGGAATCTGAATGGGCAGCATAAGAAGGGGCATTTGTCTTCATATGGATAAAACTGCTGTGATGCAAAGTAAAATGAATTGGATTCAAAGCTTTCTCCTCAAACTGATCCCCATACATACTCTAGTGGGGAAACGGGGGCCGGACAAATGTTAGCTGCTGTCATCAATCACCTTCCAAATACGACCACTCAGGAGTGTTACGCACAAACTATAAACCTCTCGATTGAGAATGGTAAGACCAGTCTTCTGAATAGATGGTGTAGGAACATAGTGTAAAAGAATACACAATCATGTCTAATTTGGAGGGTGACTCTAATCTCCCTCATGATGGGGTGAACAACTATATGGGGGGAAAATATCATAATTGTCTCTTTTCAGGTCATGGTGCTTTTGTTTATCATGGCTGCTGTCTATTATTTTAATGATCCAGGGTGTGAATGCATGTTCTGAATTACACAAATTTGCCTTGAACTAATGATATTGCCCTCAAGGGACAAAGGAAAATACTGGAACTTACTACCAAAATGGAGGCACTCGTCTGTATTATGAAATAAGTCTGCGGCATTTAAATTGACTGTATTTTGTTCATCCAAATGGTTCATTCTGAGGAATGTTTTTCTTCTCCCTTGGCAGGGCCGTATTAGTCACTTCCAGTTTTCATTTTGGAAATATGCATGGAATTTGATTAAAGCCTCTCCACCTCAAGATGATACCACATTTTTCAGAGGAAATGCGGGCCCTGTAGGGGGACGTCTAAAGTCTTAAGTTAATCAGTGACATCCCTAATTAGCCGTCGCTAATGGTGAGCCATTTTCTCCCGTTCAGCTGGTCTGCCCAGCTCTGTCGAGAGTTGCCCAATGGCGTTCCAGAGATTTTTCACATGAAATGTGTGGTGCTAGCTGCTGTGGTAATATTTGCGCCCCTCCCTATGGACATATTGGGTAATAAGTACGCAATCCACCAGCGTCTCACACAGATGATGTTATTAGACTTGCCAGCCCGAGGTATCAGCTGTGTGTGTTGGACGTCTGTCAGACCAGACACCCACCATCCTCTCGGACCCCATCCCAAACTCCCCCCACCCTCTTCCCTCTGCTAATACCAACTGGCCCAGGAATTGCATGCCAGACTCTGGGAGAGCCCCAAAGACCCCTTGTTCTTCGTATCAGCTGCCTACATGTCAAAAGAACTAGTCCTGGAAATGGAAAAACATTGTCCCGTCTTCCTCACAATACAGGAGCAAATGGAATTACTCTGTGGCCTTGGTTCATAGGAGGAAAAGGAGGTGGATGGGCGGGTAATAAAGGTGTGTAGCAGGCAGGATAGTACCTGTTGCAAGCACACATGGATTCCTCTGACGGTTTGATCCAAAAAATAAATGAGAAAAATGAAATGGGAAGCAGGA
>JAODUG010001865.1:0-16492 GCA_027564795.1 Aphredoderus sayanus | reverse complement strand
CCTGTTGCAAGCACACATGGATTCCTCTGACGGTTTGATCCAAAAAATAAATGAGAAAAATGAAATGGGAAGCAGGAGGGTGAAAATGCCCCTCGCTCGAGCTTTGGACTCCCTGCTAGGACAGGGCCCATGTTGACGCCTCTCAAGGTCAGATATGCCTCATCAACGGAGACCTCTGACCGTGAAAAGTGTGCCTTTTCCAAGACAAGTTTTCACATGCCAAGATCGTTATCTTGCAGTAACCTTTTGTAATGTATTGTTATAGGCTTTAAATGATGATAACGCACAATTACTAACAGTGAATGTTGATCACGGTTTGCTAGCACTGGGTTGTTGTACTTTAATCACCAAGGATTGTTCAGGGTTAATGATATCGTATTACTCTTAAACGAAAAGTAGCTAGGCAATAGCCTTTAGCACAGGAGAGGCTAATCTCTTTGTCCAAATTAAATACAGGTTTCTCCCAAAGACCCCCTCATCCCCCCAGCATTGGTTTTCCTTAGTACAATATCGATCCAGAAAAGGCTAATGCCATCAGTTGAGAGTCCTATATTATCCTGTTGGCATAAACAGGAGGCAATCTCATTAAAAAGACTGGTCTCCGTGTGGGCATGCAAAACTTCCGCACATTTGGGACCCGGTGTTCTCCCAAGTGGAAGCCAATCACGGACTTCCTTTCTTCAATATATTGTCAGCGAGGGCAAATGGTGTTTGTGGCTGCAGGACCAGTTGGGTCTATGAGAATTAGTGACTGTGAGGAAGTGACTGAAGTCTGTGTGATATGCGCGCCCCCCTAGTTGAGCTCCCTTGTGTCGCATCTTCTAACAATGCACTAATGCATCAGGCTGCTCACCTTCCCTAATAACCTCTATTATTATGCTGTCTAATGTATACATTCAGTATCCTTCTGAATGGCCTCAGAGGTCCATTTTGCTGAACCCCATTACAGAAAGTGTGTTGTGTTGTTTTCGGTGTTGCACTTAATATACAGTAAAGCTTCTTTCTCAAACTAACTAAAATAGTTTAATGCATACACGTGTGTGTGTGAGTGTGTGCGTGTGTGCGCGTGTGTATATATATATATATATATATATATATATATATCCCTCCTGTTGTCCTTATATCGTATTGAGCCACCAGGCGGCCCCATCTGATTGTGTATGATTGTCATTGCTGTGTGTATTTATTTATTTATTAATTATTTATTTATGTATTTGTGTTTTTTTGTGTGCCTTATAACTCTCCTGTTATCCTCGGGTTTCAAACACACACCTTGTTGTGCCAGCAGTGCACATCATATGTGTGTGTAAGCTGTAGAGTTGGGATCTGTGCCCTCTATCTGCCACAAAGCACTAGTGCATTGGGTCAGTTTGACCCAGAGGACAATGGGAGGGGATACACACACACTCGAGCAGCAAGTAGGCATCTGCCTTCCCGGCGTTAAGACCGGAAATACATAGATCTATTGTCACATTCGCAAAATACTGTACATGACGGAGTCTTTTTATGGGCCTGGGCTCCAACAGCGAGGCTGTAAAAGCCATGGTTTATGTTCTTCCCATCTACCTCGACACATGCTCACGGCCTCTGACTGGTTTGTGGCCGAGAGTCGCCCCTGACTTCTACAAAGGTTGTGTGTGTGCCGGCATAAAAACTCTGTACACTGATCACACCTAGTCCGACATAGTGCAGATAGGCTTCATTCATATTCCTGGGTCATACTGACCATCTCCTGGAGCAAATACCGCTATCCATCTCTTCCACTCAACAGGGACAGGACATCTACTGATAGCTTCAAGGTTGGTGTCTCTGCTGTTTCTTTCTCTGTGCTACTGGTCTCAGTTCACACACAAAAATACCCTTGTTAGTGCATCTGGTCTACTCACTTTCTGGTCTACTCACAATTTACGTGCTTGTCTACATGACCTGAACTGAAGCCTGTGGTTTTTAAATGCTAGTTTTAGTTTTTCTAATCTAGTAAATAACACTGTGTTGCTCATTGAATTGTTTTACTAAACATACACAAGGTTGTATTGTTTAGAATATAAGAATATTTAGAATATATCTCCCTATTTTCCCCGTTTTCACTATATACGGTCACGGTAGATTAAATCAAATAAATAATCCTCTGCCCATCTATTTGTTGCTTCTAGCAACAGAAGCAGAAGTGCTCTATCTGTCCCACTGGCTCTTGTGATCTGACCAGGCACTTCAAACCTACTTGTGATTTGTCAGACCGGAGGACATTTCCCTTGACAAGACAGGAGAGTATTGCTTTCTTTGTCCGGAGACACACCCCATGTGGAGGTTTGCCCAGACCAATCAGGCTTTCATCAAACTCCATTTTGCGCTAGTTTGAAGACTTGGGGGACCCGATTTCCAGCTTGCGAGGACTTCTCACATATCTGAAGGCACTCCACAGCAAGCACATATCTTGCCTGTAGCCCCAGAGAAGAAAATGCCCAATTATAGATGATTATCTCTGAGCATTTCGGGATGTGATGAATTCTGGGGAACGCAGGGGGAGGAGGGCTTGTTGAGCATAATGAGTCGGAAATTGTTTTTAGGACCTTGGCCAGGCTGCCCACTGCATGCCATGATAAGTTGTTTCTTCCTAGGAAGTTCTTTGTGGGCAGGCTAGACATCCAGTTTAAAATTATACAAATGGGCAACATTTATTTGAATGCTCTTGCCACTACAACCCATTTTATACATTACAGTCTTCCAGCCACAGTCTTTTGAACTTTTGAGATGAGATGACTGTACTTTGGCTTCCCACCAGCTATTTGGTGTTATTCTGCTGGTCTTATCGATCAGTCAAAGTCTGGGTTGCTGGGCTCTTGGACATGCAAAGCCCTGTCAACCTTGTGACGTCGCTGCCTCTAGCTGCCAACACAGAATGTGCCTACATTGCGATTCTCTTTGATGACACTTGACCTCTGTGTCAACCATGTTGTCAGTGGGTGACATCACTCTACATACGGTTTGCACCAGATATTTCCTGCACCCTGTGTTATCAGTGATTAACAAGGGAGCCAAAGGTTTTGGTTTTTAGTTTTTTTGCTTGTTTGCTCAAGTCAATTCCTTGCAGTCGATGGTGAAATGTTGTGATGAGTCATAAATAATGCAGCAGTGAATGATTTAAAATGCATCGAGGCTACTCCCTTTCTGAATATCTTGTTGGTGTGACTGGTTACCGTTACCTCCCACTCATTGAAATTAATTGTACAGGCAGTAGACACGCATGCACGCACGTGCACACACACACGCACACATCCACCCTGGCCACGTCAGTCTGAGGTTTTCACACATAATCCCCATGGCTGACAACATTCTTTGATGCATTATATTTTCAAAAGCATGTATTATATTTATTATTATTTGCGACTGAAATAACCAGATGAGACTTTAGTAGATAGTACTTTGAATTCAATTAAATTAAATTTGTTTAATTTAGATACACTCCTAATTTATTTATTCAAAGTCGTAATTTGTGCATTTCGACCAATAAAATTAAATATTTCTCAACAAAGATATCCTATTTGGTTATTATCTCAAGATCTATATTGAAATCATTTATAAATATAATCTACAGTAATTTGAAAAGGAAAACACCAGTTGTTTTGTCGCAACCTCACATTATACAGTATGTATGCTGTATTTCATGCATTGTTCCTATTATTCTTAATTTCTTGTTACGGCATGTACTGTAGCAATACTGAAATATAAACACATGCACCATTGCAATCTGTATTATTTACATTGATAGTTTGTAGTCTTGCCATAGAGGCTGGAATGACTTTTGTTTGTGCTTGTATGTGTTCTTGGATTCTCCTATCTTCCAGGGAATTAAGTGTGTGTTTGGCACACACATCTAAAGCAAGATCCAGAAAACTCACCTCAAAGTAGACACAACACACTGCGGGTGTGAGCATAGCCTTTATACATTGCCCATATTAGGTGACAAATGATATCTTCCATTGAAGGCGATTTGGGGAAGCTGTTGAGCTTTGTTTCATGGGTGTGGCCCATACTGTCTGACTCACATATGCACATTAATAACTAAATGTATTTTTCAGCAGTCTTTAAAGCCATGTCAGCCCTGTAATGTGGGAAAAGGCTGGCGACAGATGGAAAGGCATGACAGGTATTTGCACCAATGAAGATACAGCAGTCATTGATCGTTTTAGAAATAATCAATAATGTACCACTGTGTTGTTCTAAGATGCAGAATGAGCTCATGTTTCTTTGCCATACAGTACATCCAAAGCCAATACCTTTTGTCTTAGAAAATTATCCCTGTCAGCATAATACACTAGCGATATATTGACCCTGCAAGCTAGAGAGAAGGGTATAACAGACGGTATAAACACTGTTGGTGCATGTAATTCAAATTCAGGTCACAGTGTGTTAAAGCCCAGCCCTCCGTATGTACATACTGTACATGCATAGGCAAAGTTTAGCATTGTACCGTATAGCTTAGAAAATCATCCAGTTTACTGGCATGCCATCATGCAACACTGTCCCTTTTAGCCTGGCTCCAAAACCAAGTTTTCATTGCGCGCCTGCCAGTGTTTGCGGGCAAAGAATGCCAAGTCCTCCTGGTAGGTGATTAATGGCCAACAGGTGAGGTTGTCATGGTAACATGCCCACCTGAACCTCTATAGCAACAGCCGCCGTTGTCGAGGGCTGTACCATTGGAATGGCTCCGCTAGAGATGAAGTGCGATTCATGAGCTCCCACATGCGCAAGCTAATACACCCTCTGTCGAACACTCTTTCTCTCTACTCCATATTTTCTTTATCTCGTAGGTCTATTAGTGCTGGATTAAGCAAGCAAGGGGTGTGTGTGTGTGTGTGTGTGTTAAAGAGAGATGAAATCCTCCAAATATGGTTCATGCCTGCTCTTTGCATTACAATGGGAGCAGTGTCTCAAGACGGATTTGCCCTGTCTTTAAAACCGTGCATCTTTCTGCATTTATTTACTCAATAATGTATCTCCCTGGCCACTGCTCTTTTATTTATCTCCCTGGTGAGAACGTAAATGATGCAGTTGTATTCCTGCATAATATTATATATTTGTAATGGTAATTTGTCTTATTTGTCTTATTTGTTTTTTTTATACGGTGTGCAAATAATATCCATTAACAGCTAACATTCTACACATGGGATGCATCGCGCATGGCGTGTTTCATTGTGCGAGTGTGTGGCGGGATATGGTGGCCTACTATAATTGAACCCAAGCTATCAGTCACACTCAACAAGCCAATCATTTGGAACCCATTCAGGAACAGTGCGGGCTAAACTTAGCGCCATTATCTTGCCTGCCACTAGCTCGCTTTGTCAGGATCCCTTGAGGAAAACCAATTGTGAGCGAACGCCTTAGTGCTCTCAAAGTTGTCAAACTCTAGGGATGCACAAGCGCTCGCTGAAAGAGTGTTCTCCACTTAAATAACCTTCCTGTCCTCTCTAGGACCAAATAGAAGCATAAATAGCTAGCCTACATCTCAGCCTGTCTCATCCGATAATGGGGGGAGTGTTCTTCATCAATCAAAACATGTCTTTGTGGATTAATAATATTTTATATGACACTTAATTTACATAGACGTGCCTTGTCTGCCTCACAAAAAGAAAAATACATAAAGGTATATAGGATTCAACTTTCAAGCCCCTCCCTATTTCCCCCGATAGGCATCTGGACATGGAACGCATTGGGAAAATCTGATCCGCGGTATTTAACCCGGCAACAGGATCCCACTTCATTACATGGTGTTATGTGGGAGGGGCTCAGCCAGGCGTGACTGGTAACATCATACTTAGCGTGCCCCCATCAGATAACGCCAAGGATCGGGTTTCACTTTGTTGCGATGGCATTGTGGGGGGACGCCTATAGGTCACCCTTTCTGCATTAATGAAAAAGCGTCTTTGGTTTCCTTGGAACAAATTGTTGGCAGTGACGCGCATCCTCGCGATGGTTATCTCCACATCTGTGTTAAGAGTGCCGAGATGGGGTTAAGCACATAGAAGCTCATTTCATGCCCTCCCTATTTGTTTTTATTTGATTATTTTTTTCGAAAAGTAAATAAGAAGCCCTGCATTGTAAAGTACATGCAATAAAGATTGCAAGACTGTTAACACATCACATTTACCATGATTTCCAGTGTTACTCATAGAGGGAATGCAGTGAGAAAGGCCAAGAGTTTTGCCAATGTAGATTTATTATTTGTAGAGGCTGGCTATGGTGCTGGTATTGAGGCAGTTAAGGCGCAAAGCCAGTACCAGCCAAATTGTGCACTTGACTTTCTCATATGCACCTGAGAGGTGTGTGGCACAGAAGGTTGTTTTTTTATTTAGACCTGGTATTTATTTTGGTTTCCCATGGAGACACTTCTAAGAAGCAGTGTTTTTTTTATGTGTGCAGGTGTTGTGTCATTGACAAAGCACAACAGCCCAGGACGCCTAATTGCAACACAGCCCATTTGACTCCCCTAATATCTTGCCACTTGTGGACCGCAACAGAGATATAAATGTTAACTCGGCTAGAGGTGGTTAATTTGCAAAGATACACATTAGCAGTGGATACAGAACTATAGTCTTTTTGTGATGGTGTAAAGGTTGCAAAACTGAGCGTATGAAAATATGTGCAGCAAATGTATGAAAATGTGTGCCGCAAATATGTACAGCTTGTGCTCTGTGCTTGAGTACGAGAATGTGATTATGTTATCAAATTAAACAATGCATTATTTCATGTGCAGCATTATGGCTTTGAAGGCTTTTACTGTTTTGTAGCTTTTTTTCCCCAGGTAGCTCTTTTTCCACAATTTATCGACCACAGACGATTGAACACTTTTTAACAAATGCACTTGCTTTAGTATACCAAGCCATTTTGGGTTACGTTGACCAGATTTACAGTAAATTAATTTGAACTGTCAGGATTAATTATGGCCTGTTTAACACTGAGACATTACTACAGTAAGACCAGTGCTGATTAGGAAGGTGTGTCTGTTGAAAACACCAAGGCTGTAATGAATGAAGCCTAACCGATACTGCTGGACCCAATGAACATCGCCGTGCTTATCTAAAGAAGACCGCCTCAGAGTACTGTGGAAATGTCCACCATAATGCGGCATAAGGCTCCCTTTTAAATACAAGAGGAGTTGGCAACGCTGTGGTAACTGCGCCATTCACTTTTATCCACATTTTGATATATTTCCTTCTTTTGTATTGAGCTAGGTCCAAGCCTTTATCCATATGCATTTTTTTTATTCAAAAATGTTTTTTGGCAGTTGGGCTCCTCATCCCCCTTTTGTTCACTTTGTAAAGTTCACACTTTTGAGACAAAATTTAACTACTGATTTGAAGTGTTTCTATATCCCCCCTCCCCACACACAGAGTGATAATTTATAAGTAGCACCCTGTGTAAGCAGTGGCTGTGCCACAGTAGGTGCTGTGAGATGTGCTTTTCAGTTACCCAGAATGCAATGCTGTCTCACTCATCCACATGTACATGTTAACACGTTGCACTGACAGACAGACAAAACAGTGTTTTAAAACCGAAGGCTAGTTTGCCTTGTTTTTTGCTGTATTGTATTTTTTCCAGCGTCTCCAGCTGTTGATTGCAGCATCCCCCACCCCCTTTTTTTTGTGGACAATTTGGAATTATTTGCAGCTTAGCAGACTTATTTTAAGAGCAGTGTTCCACTACAAAGAGATCTTATTGATCAAATAATCTCTTGTATTGCTGTCTCCCATCCAAATCCAATACAAAGCCTTGCCTCTGTATAGTGAATATTTTAAGAAAAGACATGAAAAACAACATAAAAAATACAGTTATGTTATGTTACAGTTTACAGTACAATTCCCTCCAAAATGTTGGAACATAACTGTTTTGTTATACAGAGAAGACATTAGTGAGATACTGTAAAACGTGTACATCTGAGAATAGATCCCAATTTCAGCTTATATTTCGTATAATTTTTTATCTAGAGGTATTAAACAACAGAACCTTTCTACCTTTTGTATCATAACACCCAAATTTTAGGTGAAAAAAAAAAAAAAGTATTTTTATTATCTTGCATATGACTGGAAGGTGGTTGTTGCTGCCCCTGTTTGATTGTTTAAACAATACATAGTTATGAAGCTCTACTCTTGGTTTTAGCCTTGTGTTTTGCCTATGAATTCCACATTTGTGTTGAGGACAAAAAAAATGAATAAAATCCAACACATTAATGTCCTGAAAAAGAGAGAAACTGCTGGCATACCGAGTAACCCACATTGAACGGGTCGAAAAAGTAAAACGACAGTAGTTGATGGAAACATTGTGAGAGCTGTGTAGAAAACCTGTGTAGAGTAACATCACGAACAGTCTTCACAGGGCATGGGTGAAGGTAAAGATGGTATCCTGAGAAACTCTTTGAAGAATACTTATAGCAACAATATAGAGGTATGCCACAAGATGCATTAAGAATCACAATCTCCTTCTGACCCTTCTGCTTTGCCCAGACTGTGCCAATGCAGAAAAACACCCCTAATCCAACTCATATGCTTCCCTAAAAGATTATTGTGGTCTTTTTGATTTGGGATTAAAAATGTGATCATGAGATGTGTCAATGATAACACTGATCAAGAACTCGGAATAAATATGTCTGGGTGAAATTATACCAGCATAAAGGTGAATCGTATTAAAGAGAAGAGCATGTTTTTTGTTGTGATGACTGTAGATTTTGTGCCGTGTCATTTTGTTGTGCCAAACATTGTGACCTTTATGTCCCCGGATCAGGGAATTGTTTCCCTGCAAATTTAAGTGCAGTATGGATTGTGTAATGTGCAAGGATAATGCCTCTTTAGAGGATATTGCACTGTGGCCTCTCAATAGATTGTGTAATTCCGCAGCAATGTTATTAATAGCAGATCATGGTGAGTAGATAATGCAATGGTTTGAATGGCCTGATCAGCAATGCTGATTTAGCCTCAATATTATGAGATGGAGCTTAATGAATTTAAAGCAGCTGCAAGGCCTTCACTTCCATTTTCCAATCAGTCTCCACATTTTTGTGATCCATCTCTGTATTGGACAAGAGAAAATGACGATAAAAGTTGGCTGTTTCATTATAATGATTCAAAATACTTGCCACCGGGTCACTTCTGCTGAAAAGTGTAGCAAATCGATTTACGGAATAAAAGAGCTTTTGTTACCTGACCTCATTGCAATATAGCACTGCTGTATAATTCTCTGCAAAACAAACACACCAAGCGCACACTGGAGATTAGAATTGCTGCTTTGCGACGAGGCAATGGGGCTTATGGGAAATGTAGTCTTTACCCCAAGATACGCTGTTATTTCTCCAAAACTTCTCATAGTAGTATATGCCCAGCTGTCGTGTTATCTATACAAGCCTCAGGAATAAATTGGTGCTGGTGTTATGAGCATAGTCAAGGTCAGCCAGCTACATGTGCTCATTTACCTCAAGAGAAGCACATGACAGCGATTTTGTTGTCTTTATCGGGGAAGGACACATTATAGCAGCTGTTTTTGAACCACCACATAAACAGTAGGGAATATATTTACATAACAGAAATTACAGCAAAGACTGAGAGAAGTTTGCCCGAGGAACTGGGGAAATTATCATCCAATCAAAGATCACAAATATTGACACTGCACATGCATACAGTGTGTGCTAGGGACCTTTCGCACACACGCACACGCACACACGCACAGGCTCAGAAAGACCAGTAGAGTGTCATCATCACGCCCTCTCTTGGTGGGAGAGGTCTGACGGTGTTATGGGCTGGGGCCAGGCGTCATCAATACTTGATAAGGGGAAACGATGTAACATCCAGAAATACACAGTTCTGTTGATCACGCCTGAGTTTGCGCAACACTCACCATGTCACTGGATGACACAAGGGCCCTTAACGGCTGTACATAAGCATGATGAAGCTATATGATGCAGCCATCTGGCCTGCTGATGCCTGTAAAACACACACCTCTCTTGTCTTTTAATAGAGACAACTGATAAGCTTGCTGGTGTGATACAGCAATAGCTTACATATTGCTGTTCACAAACGGCTGTAAAATCCTACTTGCTATGGCTGTACTGATACGCCCATTGCATTAGGTCATTAGGTACACATTTAGAATGTGCGGCCATGATACAATATGATGATTGATACTTAGTACCCTACCATATTGTGTATTGCATATACAGTATGTAGCTACACACACGTCTTTAACTTATTCTTTACCTGTGGAACCACTATGCTTGTCTGTTTTGTGCGTACTGTAACTCAGCCCTCCCACTTCCGCTGATTGGCTCAGACACATGACTCTGCTTGTCCAACAGAAATGCACACATTAACCAATTGGTGTGTGTCCTGTACAGTCTGTAACAGAGACGGAGAACAAGTGTCTGTTAAACATGTTTTGGTTTTGTTTGTATTGTATTGACCACTAACTTGGAGTTTTCTATTGTTGTGTTTGTGTTTGTCTCTGCCCTGCATTAATAACCCTGTGTTGACGACGCGCTAGGCTAGCTGTTGAGCTAATGCAGGATCTTGTTCTGCCCCACTAATAGGAGCTGCTCCTCTGGCTCAGACAGAGAGGGCGTCTACAGGGAGACTGTTGGGTGCAGAGGGGGGGGGACACCAGGGTCTGGCCTCCTGACTGCAAGCGGCCTGATCTGAACTGAACCCTCCAAGTGGGACTGCCGGCAGCGGGCGGTAAGAGGAGGTGGGGGCCATGTGGACCGCACGCCTGCTCCTATTCGCCAGCCTCTTCACACCAGCCGCTCTGGGTAAGTGTGATATGACTGAGCAGGTGTGTGTGTGTGTGTGTGGTTGTTGAAACGTGCCTAACATGGCGTTGCTTAAAAAGGTAGTAAGCGATGCTGGGGAACACTTGTGGGTGTTTGACCTCAATACAAAAACAAACACATCTCCCGCTTCAATGCCATAGGGTGCTGCCTCAGAAGCCCGGCCCCCACCCCCCCGACATGGGCCATACATTGCCAAGGCTGGGACAGGGTTGTGTGGTGCAGTATGCGCCACTTTGTTTGAGTTCCCATTCACAGAGCCAGGGCTGAACACTGAACGCACAGCTAGCGGACCATGAACAGATATTTGCCGAATTGACATAAAGTGTATGATCTTCCAATCGCTTACCCCACCTTTAAAGCCACATCCGTATTTCCGCCCGTCCCATGTACCATGATAAAACGCCTCGTGTGTCGGTCTAGTTTGCAGTCTATCTCACTCCTGGCTAATTAGCATTTTTCACTCCCTCCCAAACTCCCCGCAACTTCCTTTTCTCACTTTCTCAGTCTTTCTTCCTCCCCCATTCCTTTTCTCTTCCCACCACGTCTCCTCAGCTCACTTTGATTTCCCCCTCTCTCTTATTTTTAGATCTGTCCCTCTTTCTCCCTTGGCTCGCCGTCTCACTCTCCTGGCAATAGAGAATGAACTGAAACAACTTTGAAAGAATCATTAACCGTGCTTTGGCTGGGTGGCGCACATTAGGGTTAGTGAGTATCGCAGGAAGGGGGGGGGCTCTGTTATCGTTTCATGCATTCGGATCTTATGATTAATTAGCAAGAGCCTTCTCTCTTCTCTCTTTGGAGTAAGCGGATAGTGCCGCAGTTTGGCGCTTTCCCTTTGGCCCCCTCAGATAGTTTCAGAGACAAAGTAAATGAAGCCATTTAAATTCAGATAAGATGAAGTCGACGGCTGTCATGGCGGGGTGCCCTTTGTGCTCGTGCGCGCGCACGCGCGGTGGTCACAATCGACTTGGGTTTAGATGTAGGGAGTGCTAGGAGTGGGGCAATGGTCCATACAAATGTTAATTTGATACGGCTAAAACCATTAATGGGAGATTTGAGGCTAATTGAATTGTGTTTTCTTTTTTTTTCCATTCTTCTTTTTTTTGTCTCCTGTGGGAGGGGAGGATGCAGCCAGCACAACCAATGAAATCGCGGCGTTGCTAGTTTTACTTTAATGCTCCCCGGGAGTCTCAGGTGACAGCGGTACGTCATGCACCTGTCTTTGTAGTGCTATATTGATCAGGCAGTATGAAGCTTCTGATTTACTGCTTGCTCGCCCGAAGAACGAGGGAGATTGGCTGCATATTTAAACTGCATCATGCAGTAATTCTCTTTTAGATCATGACTGTGGATGTAAAGTGCCACAAGACACAGCATAAATGAGGGGAAAAAGATTGTCACACATTAGGGTACTAAGATGTGCAGGTGTATGTACAAAATAATACACTGAACCACGGAGCCTTTATACAGTTGGATGTTTTTCAGCAAATTGACCTTGGTTCCGTCTAGCCTTTATCATAACATTCAATTTGCTTGAATACTGTAGCTTCCTACTGTATGTTGTTCTTCAGTCATAGTCAGCAATCAATGGCTCATTGGATTTTTAGGCAATTACCGACTTACACTTCAAACTACAACTGCTGTAAAGCCCGATACCAATGTCCTCAGGGATTCTGGGGGACAAATAATTGGATATTTTGAATGTGTGTATGTGCGCGAGCCATCTGAATGCCCGATTGTTACCGTTTGAGTTAAAACCCAAATCTCATTACAAATGCCTTCAGCAGGGCATGCCAGATGTTGAGGTAAAAGTCTCGTGTAAGACGCTAAGCCATGGCTTTGAGGACAAAAAAATAAAATAAAAAATTACGATCGTCCTCGGTGACATTGTGCTGTGTTCCTCCCAGGAATTGTTGGGTGTGTGTGTGTGTGCGGGGGGGGGGGCTGGCCTACTTTGGTTATGGTAATGAAAAGTCCCTTGTCTTCACGTGCAAATACTGACACGTGCGAGCACAGTCGCGCACTTCCGTCTTGCTCTCTCTCTCGCTCTCTTCTCTGTTGTTGACACAGATGCCCGTTTAATGCGCATTACCCTCGTAGCATGAGCTCACTCCCGCACAAAGGTGGGAAAACGGCCTCCCACGTCTTATTTGTACATCAGCGCCTGCCCAGCTGGTGGGCACGTTTTATCCTGCTCCTGCTCGTCTGAGGGGAAAACCAGGGAGAGGCGCTTCTGGCCAAACATCAGCGCAGTAATGGAAGACCGGATTGAATCAATGGTGGAATTTGTTGAGGTGCAATGGGTTTGTGAGACTGGGATTGTGTGTGCAAAGGCTTTTCAAACCAGCTGTGGTTTCACGCCTGTGAACCCAACACCATTTATTTATACCGTAGGTGGAAGAAGCGCAAGCAAATTAAAGTGTGTGACATAAGGAATGAAAATGGAAGCAATGAGCGCGAGTTGTCATTGCCGCCATTTCGGTAACAATGACTAACAATCGGTCACAAAAGGGAGAAACCCGAGGCTTGAGCAAACTGGCCACGCTGCAGAAGGAAACATTCATCATCCGGTACATTCTGGTACTGTACATGTGCAATGCTCCGGGAAAGGAATTCATATTCATACTCACTTCATACCGTCCCATTGAATCCAAGACTCGCACTCCGTAATAGATGACAACCCCCTGGACCACTCCAGCAGATAAAAATGTGGAGCCTGACACACATTTTTCATAATCAGCGGCCAGCGCATAAATCAAAAGCGGGAAGCTGGTATCACCGCGGTGCGAGAGCGTGCGCACGGACAATTGTAATCTGTGCGATGTGTGGGCGGAGCTCCACATTGTCGGGTAAATGACCACTGGGCCCAGTCGCACACTAGTGCCGCCCACCCCGCGTAAATGCGCTGAGACAGCGAGAACACGCGTTTCACATGCGAACCACATCCACTAACCACCACCACCCCCGGTGTCCAATCACTCTCTCCCTGGCTCACTAAATCTCTCCTTGGCGCACATTAGCATGCCACTAAATTAGCGCCGGCCCACGCCATGTCATGTGTGTGCGGCGCGTCGACTGCAAGCCCACCGTTCATCAACCGCTATCGCGATCAGCGCAATGTTAGCAGCCTGGATCCATATGGCTCCGACCAGCCTCACAGTCTATAGTGGCGGGCGCGTTGTTCTAGTGCCGGCTCTACTTAATTAATCTCCTTGTGCCGAGGCGCTGACTCTATCCGTCAGGACGTCCCTGGATTTGCCTAATTTGCTTAATTAATTAAAGGAATGCCTTCCTTGAGCTCATATTTCAAAGTGTGTGTGGGGGGCGTCTTGGGGCCTATTGAGGCGTGTGCTGTTTTGTTGTGATTGTGGCATGCTTCTTCAAGCGTGTAAAATAGTATCCTGGCCATATCTGTTGGTTAGAGTGGGTAGGTGTCAATCATTCATTAGTAATATGGGTATGCATTTGTACTTGCTTTGCTGGGTGAATTATATTAGCTATGCATTTGAATGTGATACCATTTTATTAAGAAGCTAACTTGGTAATGTCTTTATGGATCTATTTATTTTAGCAAATATGGTGATCATTTAGCTGTTGCACTTAAGTGAGTAAAATAAAAATAAATGTGTAGTGCGCTTCACATTATAAGGTTGTATACCAGTTAAACAGTTAAAGCACCCAGCTGGGTGAAACAGATAAATCAATAAGCTAAACCACCCAAAATTCAAGTAATGACTGTTGCAACTTTGGTGGAGGCATGGAGCAAGCAGTTTCTTTTTAAAAGTAAAAAAGTAAAATGACAATGCTTTTGCAGCACAGCACTAGGTACTGAAAAGACCATGTGTGTTCAGCATAATTCCTCTTTTCTAAAACCTTAAGAAATAGATAAAGTGTTTGTGCACAAACTTTGGGTTTAAAGAGCGGGTGATGAATGAGCAGCAGTCCATTCACAAGATTAATGTGGAAAAGCTGACACTAAGGTCACGCAGAGATACACTGGAGCATTTAAATGTCATTTTTTTTTACATTCTCATACAATAGATATCTCCACACGTTATCAGCCCACATAAACTAATTTCAATACAAGTATTACTGTATTTCAGTAGGCCAACTGTGTGGAATTAATTTATTACCCATTTAAATTCAAATCTCAAAAGATGTGAATTGTCCATTAAAATGCATCTATCTCATACGATAGTGGCAGAAGGCACAAGAACCCCCTTCTGGTTTTACCATCCTCCCTAATGAGCAATAAATCAATATGCGTTTGATTAAGGGGAATGGGGAAAGGTGGAATTTGCCTGCCGTGCCATCATACAGTGCCAAGGTCTTGTCAAAGTTTCAACCTGTGAGAAACAAATGGCAGTGTTGACAGAACGGAGGAGGCTTTCTGGCCTTGAAATACCTTTTGCAAGTTTTATCCACACTGGTTCTCAAGCCCATGTATATCTTCCTAACAAAGGAGTTGGACTCCCCCGGCGTTCACCTCACTTCTAAAGGCGTAACTCGACGAAGCGTTCAATGATGCCATTTAAAGTGGACTCGCAGCTGGCCAAAGGGTGTTTAATGAGGACAGATATTGACAGCAGGGTCAAGTGGCGGTGGATGTTAGTTTACATTATGCTGCATAATGTGCGGTTGCCTAGTGAGAATTGCAAATGTACCCTACTACAGCGGCTCGCAGGGTGATAATGGTGGGCGTGTAGCTCTGTGGGGCATCTCCTACACATCAGCAGGAGTCAGACGGTAATTTGGGGCGTGGGCGTTATGTAAGACCCATAGCAAGTGCAAACGTTGTCTTCCCCACCCATTCTCGCTGTGAGACAATGCGGTGACCTACTCTGTACTCGGCGTTTCCCAAACGAATTGCTCCACCGTCGCTCAGTCGACTGTGAACGTGGTAGATATGCAGACGTCTAGCCTTCTGCTGCAGTGTAGGGTTCTGCATACAGTGCAGAGATTACATGGTACCTGGGTGTTAGGCGAACGGTTTGAAGAGAGTAGTTTATGCATAGGATTATTACGCTCTGTAATTGTTCTGATTTTACTTTTTTTCCTTCATTTCATTAATGTTGTCAGTTAAATATTAGACGTGGAGTAGAGTAGGTAGGATTGTTGAGCTATATATTTAGTTTAATTTGTTGAAAGTGCCATAGACGTCTGTTAACTACAGTATAAGTAAAATGCTCTGTGAGAATCTGCTTGATAGCCCGTGTCCCCGTACTGTATGTCCATTTCGATTTTTCATCTCAGCCTGAAGATTTTTTACCAAGCGGGGCCTCTTTACCATGATTGGTCCAGTGAACCTACTTTGCCTGTCAGTCACATGAATGCGGGCTACAACAGGTTTGTCAACAGGCTCCAGAGGAAAGGAGCAGAGAATTGGATGAGTTTTAGGGTTGTTGATTTACAGTACAACATCTTGCAATATACCATTCTTTTTTTTCTTTTTCTTTTTAGAGCTGTCGTCGTAACTCTCAAATACAACCCACAGTTGTGTGCTTCTTATGCAAATTGGATGTAGTGGGTTTGCAGTTACATTGCTATGGTGACACACACACACACACACAGTATATATATTTAACCCTTGTGATGTCCTCCAGGTCAGAATGACCCAAATCACTAGCTCTTTGTGGCAGATAGAAGGCACTAAACCTAACTCTACAGCTTACACACACA
>JAODUG010001824.1:0-11521 GCA_027564795.1 Aphredoderus sayanus | reverse complement strand
CCATTCTTTGTCTGGCCCCTCCCCTGAGACCACTTTGCCTTGGGAGACCCTACCAGGAGCACAAGGCTCCAGACAACGCAGCTCTCAGGTTCACAGGGACTCACAAACCTCTCCACCACGATAAGGTGATGGTTCCCGGAGAGGAACAAGACAAACCATGCAACTTAAAACATGCAAACAAAATAAACCCAAATAAAAAATACACAAAACCACACAATGAGTCCAACTGTGACATATGTTTGTATGTAAGTGGACCTTTTATTGCCCTTTTTCACATGTTGACACATTTCCTTGAGATCTCAATGCAATGTATTTGACATGCGGATGCGGAATGGGATTCATTGTTGTTCACCTTAATGTTGGCATGGCAGCAGTGGTCACACAGCCCCAGAATCATGTGTAGGGACAGCCGGTATGGTGTGACATTTTGATAACCAGCCATATGTATCCGCAAACACTTCCTATTTCATGAATGAAGGGTTACTACTCAGTAGCAGGAAATCACATCTATCCTTGCCCGCTCCAGGAGGGTTATGAGGCAGATTAGCCTAGGCTAGGCTACTGCTAGCACGTAGGCCAACATAACACAATTTGTGATTATTCCGTTGAACAACAACCATTGAAGACATATCTTTGTTATTATAACGGACATAAAGTTGTATGTTTTTTCATGATATATCCAGATAAAAGCAGCTGTAACTCGTGCTCCCAAGTGCGGCAATCTGTTTTTGGCAGGGAATCACTTTTTAGTATGACACCTGTTAGTGCTAGTCTTTATCAACGACTGACACTCAGTGATGCTGAGATTACTAAATCAATACAACAATCTAAGTTATGGAGCCTATTTCTAACCAGTTTACTGTTACTGAACAAAAGTCCTATGTACTATGTACAACATGTTTGTAGTATGCAAATGTGTTGCAGCTCTTATAACCCAGTTATAACAAGTTTATGTGTGGACCTAACCCAAATTAACTTTTATTTAAAATTACATGCAAAAAATAACACACCAGCAAAAAACCTGTGGTGTGTTAAGGCTGAAAATGATCACACTGTTTACACAGCTATTTCAATACAATTCAAGCAGGATCAGGTTTACAGTTTAACAAAACCTTGTCACAAGGTCAGGGTGGATTGTGAATTAGTGTCATTTCTGCTTTAAATCTACCCACTAATTGGACCTGTCTATGCATATTACTAAACTTTGTAATGGTGATATGTTATGACAAAGTCTGTTAACCATAATGCTAACCCTTGACCCTTGATCTATTTTAATAGTAAGCCACACATAGGTATGGCTTAACATACCTATGTGGGTGTGGCTATCAGTGTTGTTGTTGTTGTTGTTTGGGAGGTACAACTGACAACTTCCTTTGAAAACCTTATTAATTTTGATTAATTTAGAATGTTTTTTAATTAATGCTTCATTTGTAGTTGAATTGTTGTTGTCAAACAAAACAAAATTAACAGTTAAAAAGGCCAATTATACATAATATATCCTGGTCACAGCATGTGCTTTCAAAATTATTAATTAGCTGAACTTGGACTGGGCCCCAGAAATTGACAGACCTGGTGATGTAGTCATATAAACTACAAAACCTTTGACCCCATTCTCTCCCTCTATTCACACTTTACATGTTGTCCCACATAGTACAAATAACAAGTTATTTTGCTGTCCATTATAAATGTATCTTTGCTAATGACTGTTTTACAGAGGTTATTGTAGTAGACATTTACTTGGCTTCCAAAAAGTGTTTGTAACCATAATACTGGAGCATATAGACAGGCAGGACCTCACTCCTACAGTGAAGAGCTAAAGCCTAGCAGGCACATACTAGCTGGTATTTTGGTCCGCAGGTGCCATTCTAAATTAGCATGCAATTATGATAACATTGAGTGTCTAAGCTCCACAGTTATTGTTTAATACTGGCTAATGCTTATTATTTGTAATGCAGTATGTCCATGTTTGTGTGTGCTGGATTAATGTGGAACATTATTCCATTTTAAGCAGCATTTTTAGTCATCTGTCTAGTCACACACAAACGTCTATGGATATTTGTATATATTCATGAGCAAAATATATTTACTTTGTCAGTCACATGGAACTCATTTTTCTTTGTGAAATGTCTAACCACTTATATAAAATCATTTTCATGGTCAAAAGCACAGCCAATACAGTATCCGATATCCTTCTGATACCCAACACAGATCAGAAGATTAGGAATGCACGCTCAGCCCCTGCCTGGAAAACCACACAGATGTTTTGCGTTAATGTGGTTTAACATACCTGTGTGGGCGTGGCTATCAGTGTTGTTGTTGTTGTTGTTGTTTGGGCGGTACAACTGACAATTTCTGTCGGTCAGGACAAGAAGAAGGGAGGTCTAATCAGACACAATAAACTGACTACACTGGCTAATTTAAATATATATGCATACTTGTTGAGAAATTATATACAATACTTTACATAATTCTATGGCTTATTTGGCCTATGTTTTGTTGCTATTTTATCAAAATTCTCATTATCAGAAACAATACATTTTAATGACGCATATAAATGTATGTCACATGTCACATGTGTAGATGCATGTTGATACCATCAACAGTCTGTACTGATTATCATTTTGGCTAAGCATAACCAATCAGATGACTTTACATCAATGTGGGAGGGATAAAAATAGTTCCCACACTATGCTAGTCCCTGACAGGGCTGCTAACAAGTTAGCTTGGCTATGGCTAGAATTAATACATGTCCAAGCTGAGCACATAACTATTCGCATGATCGATCCTTTAAGACTGAGTGGTGCAAAACTTGCTACTAATAAACCTCTGCTACTTTGCACTTACAGCATCCTTCATTTCTGACATTCTAGAGACTAGTCTTACAGCCAGTAGTGCAAGCTTTCAGCTGTCAATCAAACTACGGCAAAGGTCTCAAGAGAGTGTCATGGGAAACCACCCCCACCCCTTCAGTGGCTTGAAGCCTACATGCCATTTCCTGGTTGGATGCACCACACACCTCTACAGTGTACTGATGTGTGCATGGCTGGTGTGCAAGTGATCAATGTCACAGACAGATGCAGACTGTAGGAGAGATTGCCAGATATTACAGTGCTGTATACATTTACCATTTAAACCTTTATTATCATCTATTGTGTTAAAGTGCAGCTACTCCAAATGTCTTGTCCAGCTCAATTTGTTTTCAAGCAAAACTGTGCAAGTGTGATCTTGCAACTCTGTAATGTGACATTTTACTTGGTTTCTTGAACAATTGTATTTATTTGTTCACATGCCAGAGCCAGACTTTCTCTTAGCAGATTTTGCATCAGCTGTCTGATCCTAGTGAAGATATTTGCAGTCAGAGACATGTTTTAGCAACAAGCACAATGTCACCCTGTTACCACTGGGATCATCTACAGTTTACATTTCTTAAAGGGAAAGCATCAAGTAAAGTAACAATGTGTTACAAGTGTAATGCACATTATTTTTAACAGATTAGAATTTTATGATCCAATGGAAAAGATGCTAAAATTTTTCTCAATCAATGCTTCAACACAATTCCTGAAACACTAAACACATTCTCAAAACTGCAAGAACCAATTCCATAACATTAGCTCATCTTCTGCAAACTATAAACAAAACGTCAATAATTGACACAAAACTCTATTGATTATGTCACTAATAAAAAATCGATTATACTGTAGGCACATCCTTGTTTCTAGCTCGGTAGTTTTGTGTCGATTCCTCCTTCCTCCCTCGTCTCTTGCTGTTTGTGTTGTCATGGTTTCCTTCCCTGTCGGCTCACACCTGAACGAGATCACCTCATCGCTCCTGCTCTGCACACCTTCCTCTCATCAGCTCATCTGCCTGCCGTATGAAAACTCCAGCCATCCAACAACTCATCTTTAGATTGTTGTTCAACTATTAGTGGTAGCTATACTATTGGCTCAAATGTATTCAGAAAACGTGTGCGTTATTCTGTTTGCCTCCCACCTCTCCTGACTCTGTTGTTTCCCTTTTATTCCAGAGTCACCTGTCGCATGTCATGGACATTCCTGCCCATTGTCTGCTCTTTGATAATACCGCTCTTCTCCTGCCACCTTGCTCCACCTCTGACTAACCTACCATTAAATAGAAACAGCTTCCTCTCTACTGTTTTGAGTCCCGTGTTTGGGTCTACCTGCCCCTAGTTGTCACAACTGTAAGGGCATGAGAAGGTTCAGCAATGCTTTAGTTTTAATTACTTAATCTTTATTTGTATATGTTTTGAATGAATTGACTTGTTTTTTCTTTTAACAGCCAATCAGTGCCCTTGAATCATTCTTGTCATTGGTTTCAGGTGTGAATTCAGGATAAAAGGCTGCTGTCTCTTCTGGTGGGCAAGATCGTTGGATTTGGCATTGTGTGGTGAACAAGAAGCAGTTTCGGATCTTTACAGCAGTGTTTTATATAGTATGCTTATCTGATACTGTATTTTAACACTCGTGAGTATTGTTTTAACCTTGTTAAGTAAGTATGCTATGCCAGTTGTATTGTTTGTCCAGACCTCTGCTAGCCGTTGTGATGTCCTCTGGGTCAAAATGACCCAAATCAGTAGCTCTTTGTCGCAGATAAAAGTCGCTAAACCTAATTCTACAGCTTACACAGACATACGGGCTGCGTCCCAAATCTCTTAACCAGTGGTTCCTAATTCCTAGTTCCTAAATCTCACTCACTACTCCCTTGAAAAAATCAGCAGGATGAGGTAGTGAACAGGCTGGAGGCACTTGCATGAGCATAGCAGCACTAAATTCATTTGTTTGCTATTGCATTAATCTCATTGTATACCTGTAGTTTAATTGGCTTTATCCTTATGTAACAGTGGCCAGCTGGTAGCCACAGTGAGTTCAACCTCACTCTCAACACCTTAAGGACGCTCTAGGCCTGGGCATGTCTGTTTGCTCGGACAACCGGGTTCGCGTTTTTGGCTGGGACATAGCGGTTACGTTACCGGTTAGTATCTGTTCTCACAGTATTGCCATTTTCACGTAATGCAGTGTTAAAACTGCACCCAATAACCAATCGTTTTTTTACATTGCCTGGAACCGTATCATTCAGTGTGATGTTTAAATTAAACTCCACAGCTATAAAATAAATGTTACACTGTCTGTCTAATTACTTAATAGCATATCTGGGACCATTTACAAACAAACATTGGTATATGGACTGCATTTATACAGTATAACGCATATCTAACCTACCGCTCAAAGCACACTGCAACCGGATTTAAACCAGCGACTTTCCAATCACCTCTCGCTTGCTCTACCCACTGTACGTTGCCACACATTTAAGCATTGGAAACAAAAAGCGACATGATAACGATAACAGATGATTACAGCCATAAGTTAAACCAGTCAGTGTAGGCTATATGCTAATTTTAGAGGCTGCTGCAAGAAAACGGTGGTCATGTCATCAATCCATCATCAATGAATCAGCACCTAGTAAGTCTATGATCAGCACTGATAAAGCTTACATTGCTCATTTTTGTATTCTTGTATATTTTAAGCACGGCGTTAAATGAAGGCAAGCATGACTAACTAAACTGCTGTAGCATTATTTTTCTATATCCACATTTCAAATCTGTTTTTGTGCACATTACAGCCTTTTCAATCTATCTGGTTATCTAACATAACAGGTTGTTATTATTATTCTATCGCTCCAAGGGACAATAGAGCATTTACTCAAGTAAAACAAAACCAAGGGCAAGTTACCATTATATAATTACAATAAATATCAAAATAAAAACGTTTATCTAATAAACTACAGTCTTCTAGTGCATCACCGCAGAGTTAGCATTTCATCAGGAGCTGAGGAGGAGGCACTATAGCTCAGATCACAGACAGGAGAGGCCACAGTGCTACAGGGACCGTGCAGCTGGTGGTTCTCCTGAGAGGCACCATGGTCACTGTTCCACAGCATCATGAGTTCTTAACACATAATTATTAGGTGGGAAATATGACACTGCAAGCAATACTAGCAGACATCAGAAGAGATGAATATTGAAAGTCAAAATCAATGTTTATGTGAACGCAGAATAACAATGATTGAAATGCAGCGACTTACATATGTCCAACCCAACGTATGTCACGGTTTCGCACAACGTTAGCGTGTGTTTACACATGCACGTTACCGTTATGTCCCTGTATATGTTACGCTACGTGAGCGGGGGAAATAACAAGGTGGGCCCAAGCGCGGAATCAGAGGCAGAGAAGATGGCTTTCAAACGAAAACGGCTTTAATTAACACTGGAGGCCGGCCACGGGAACTGGAACGTGGCCCCTCCAGGGGACGGGCTGGAGACGGCTGCCCGGGACCAGCAGCAGGAGGCGGCTGCCCGGGACCAGCAGCTGGAACTGCAGCAGGGGGTGGAGTTGGCGGACCCTGCATGAACCTAGCCGCTGGAGGCACCGGTTGATGCTGCACGGCCTCAGCAGCATGGGACACCGGTGGAAGCTGCCTGGACGCGGCAACGGCAGACACCGGTGGAAGCTGCCTGGACGCGGCAGACAC
Organism: Aphredoderus sayanus; assembly: GCA_027564795.1. Lineage (NCBI taxonomy): Eukaryota > Metazoa > Chordata > Actinopteri > Percopsiformes > Aphredoderidae > Aphredoderus > Aphredoderus sayanus. The sequence goes on along the minus strand of JAODUG010001824.1, from coordinate 4,975 downwards.
CGGTGGACGCTGCCTGGGTGTGGCAGACACCGGTGGACGCTGCACAGCTTCAGCAGCGGGAGGCACCGGTGGACGCTGCCTGGGTGCAGCTACAGGAGGCACCGGTGGACGCTGCCTGGGTGCAGCTACAGGAGGCACCGGTGGACGCTGCACGGCTTCAGCTACAGGAGGAACCGGTGGACGCTGCACGGCTTCAGCAGCGGGAGGCACCGGTGGACGCTGCACGGCTTCAGCAGCGGGAGGCACCGGTGGAAGCTGCCTGGGTGCAGCTACAGGAGGCACCGGTGGACGCTGCACGGCTTCAGCAGCGGGAGACACTGGTGGCGAGAGGCGGCTTCAACGTAGCTGCTGGAGAGACGGGCGGAGCTACAACAGAAAAAGCCTTGCGTCACAGTTTGGAGAATACATAGTGTTACAGACATTGTGTACAATAATAGTTTTATAAACAGAACAACATTTAAATCTCAATGCCAGTGGTTGCTATATTTTCTGCTACTGTACATTGAAGTTGATTTATAGCGTACTCTAAATGTGACAAACACCAGCATTGAAATTAATTCATAATAGTATAAAGCAGAGTAAAATATTTCTCACTATAGATATACCAGTAGGTGAAAAGTCCACTCTCCAACTTCGAGGGACAGCCTTTAAAAATGGAGTTTGAAGGGAACAGCTGGAGGTGTAGGAGTGAGATTTAGCGCTATGGAATGTGTTGTGGGACACAGCCATGATGTGCACTGCTGGTACAACAAGGTGAGTGTTCGAAACCCGAGGACATCAGGAGGGTTAAAAGGCACAACAACAACACAAATACATAAAGAAATAATTAATAGAAATAAATACACACAGCAATGGAAATTAAAAACTGTCCTTAAAAACAGCCTTGTTGCTGGCGCTCTCCTCTGCAAAACGGGTCGGTGAGCTGCAGGCCCTGTCTGTGCACCCATCCTGCATGCAGTTTGTACCCACTTGCAACAACCTGTTTGCTCTGGCTTATAGTACTGTACCCTGCATCTGCAAACTTGTCCTTTGTCTCTGTGATACTGTAATTCTTGTTCACTGATATGAACGAGAAACCAGTCAAACTCTATTGCGCAGTCTCCTCTCTGAATGTCCTTATGGTGGGAACATCTGTGGGGGGGGGGGTAAGGTAGACACAGAATATCGGCTCAAATTGTGTTGCACTCTGTCCTGCTTCCCTCATTTTCAGTGCATGGACAAGAACATGGTCTATGACTGTTGCTTGAATTTCATCAGATATTTCCACTGTCTTCCTCTTTGTACTTCTCTTTATCGTCGCCCACCTCGCATATGCACTCGTTCCCTCACATTGTTTCTTCTATTCATTCTCAGACATTCTCCGTCCCACTTAAAACAACCTGTTTGCTCTGAACTGGCTTATATTGGTTGTGTCGCATCATTTGAAACTGGTTGAATGAATTGAGTGTTTGTGTTCAGTCAATGACATTTGTTCTCTATTTGTATTTGATTTTTGCCACTTGTGTTTACCAGTATGGTTGACGTGCATTAGAGTTGTTTCGAGAATGTGTTTAGAGTTTTGCTGAAAGTCTAAGTGAGATCTGTAAATTGTTTTACCATGTGAAATGGTTTAGGTATTGACAACAGAATGCATAATTAGCTAAATGACTCCAGGCAACTAAGAACTTTCTTCAGCCAATGGGTTTTAGCAATTGAGGAAAAACTGTAATATTGAAACATGAGATTGACATTTTTAGTATGTTAGGGGCTTTTGCAAGTGAAAGTGTGGTGGTAAAAACTTGTGTCACAGTTTGGAGAATGCTTAGTGTTTCAGACATTGTGTACAATAATAGTTCTATAAACAGAACAACATTTAAATCTCAATGCCAGTGGTTGTCACATTTAGAGTACGCTATAAATCAACTTCAATGTACAGTAGCTGAAAATATAGCAAACACCAGCATTGAAATTAATTCATAATAGTATAAAGCAGCAGCACTATAGATATAGTGCTGACGATGTGTTGCACTGTCAAGGCAAGAACTAAAAGGAAGCTGTCTTTAATTCATGCCATATGAGCTCTGCGACGACAGTATTGTGTCACTAAGTTACATTTGGAGATGTTATTATAGATAAACACAGACCAGTGCAGTTCATAAAAACAGTATAAAGAATTTATGCCATGGTATCAAGTGTTGAGTGGGTGACATGTCAGGATATTTAGCACCTCATTAAAAGTCAAACAGAGCATGAATAATGGATGTTTGAAATATTGTTCCCGTGCCCTCACTCTGTGTCATAGGGATATTGTTGGGTGTAGAAACAAATCTTAAAGGACTTAAAGCACTCCATTTAGGGGCGGTTTACATATAGATGACTGGGAAGGAATTTGGTTCGGGCACAAGGCATTGTGAACATAAATAACACAGAGGACGTGAAGTATTGTCATCAACAGGGGTTGGATTGTGACCGCCTGGAAACCTTTGTCAGTGCTCATAGGAAATAGAGCGACGCCTGCGATAAACCTAAATAGCTCTGCTTCAGAAAACCCTTTCGCACTCTGTAAATCATGTAGTCGAGAACTCCTTAGACTACCCCCCCCCCCCCCTGTTGATAAACAGCTTCCAGTTAGCAGGTTAAGCAGACAGACTCCCGTGATCCTCAGTCTTATTTGATATTCTGAGGTGTTCCTCATCAAATCAGGAGTTGTAGTTCTATCATTTCCATGTCTCTGAGATGTTGGCATGAATCTGTTTATTTTAGTTGTGCTTTTGGTGGTGATTTAAGAAAGCAATGGAAAGTCTGACGTTATCACTGAAGCATAGAACTGGAGCATAGAACAGTTTGTCAGTCCACACCCGTAATATATCCTCTCTGGCTATGAAAGGTTTACATGTAAACATGTGTCCTTGAAGGGTGAGTACAGTACTGTATATTGCCAGAATAGGTGGTGTGTCATGTGATTAACCGTCATGATGTCCTCTGGGTTAAACTAACCGAAATCACTCACTTTGTGGCAGATATAAGGCGATAAACCTAATTCTACATCTTACACACTGTATGATCTGCACTGCTGGCACAACAAGGTGTGTGTTTGAAACCCGATGAAAACAGGAGGGTTAAAAGGCACAAAAAACAAACGAATACATAAAGAAAGAAAGAAATACACACAGCAATGAGGACTTAAAAAAAACACACAAAGCCACCTGGCCAAATCCGATTTTATTAAGGACAACAGGAGGGTTAAATAACACTGGGGTCAAATTAGCTACACACTGATCCTTTCTTCTCGTGCATCGTTAGTGTCGTTACTACAGAAAATTTCAAATATATAAAATGAAGTGAATATATATAAGTGAATATATCATTTGGCACATTAACATGAGAATTAATTTTATTTCTCCAGCTGTGTGGTGCGTGGGTATGTTTATGGACTACATTTGGACTTGTGTTGAAATGTCAGGAGAGCACAGAGCAAGACCTGCTTTGCATTGCAAAAACAAAAAATAACAGGGCTTGTAAAGTTTTCTGGAGTGGGGGGCAACATTGTTGTCAGTGCTCTGACAACAATGTTACCCGTCTGGACAAATCGCTGGTGTAAGCTGCGGGATGAAAACGTGGGGCCCCTGTTGTGGTTTTGAAATGCACATCAATGTCAAGCTGCAAAGCCTAGACATTGGAAGCGAGAGGAGTGTGTGTGTGTGCGTGTGCACGTGCGTTTGGGGTGGGGGGTTATACATTCACTGGCTACTCTGCTCTGTCTTGCAACAAAACTCTGGCATTTTCTGTTTAGTTTGTTTTTGGCTTGGGGGGACTGAGGACCAATCAAAACAGCCATGACAGCCCTCTTGAGAGCAGCCTATGGTGGAAGTGTGGAAGAGGTGTAGAGGTGTCTTGTTTTGACCAGGAAGGGTCGTGTTGGAAGCCTCAAAGCACATGATTCTGGAGTCATAGTCCCGTCATTTCATGAGGGCCATACCTGCCATACATGGCGGCCTGATTAGATCCAACTCCGGATTCATCTCAACACCGGGGGTTGTCATGTCACGGTGCCTGAATGTAACTGCTGCATTCTTTGTGCTAAAGATTATATTTACTGTATGTACCATATGTAGAAATACTGTATACTCTCTGTATGCAATATATTCATGTGCTACACAAAAATGCACTCATAATTTGTATGTATGTATGTAGTGATTTTACTCTTTTGTTACACATATCAGAATACATTGTCTTTGTTAATAAAAAGATTCTGTTTTGGTGACCTTGAAGCACCAAGATACACAAAGATCTATTTATAGCAATGGTCCCGTTCCAGGCCCCAACAAGAGCACTTCGTTCTATCACCTCGGCTGTCCAGCTGCTACAAAGTCACAAGACTCGCTCATCCCAATCTCGACTGTTCTGGCACCATAATGGTGGAACGGGCTTCCAGCAGCAACATTCAGGATTTTTGAAACATTACCCATCTTCCACAATAGACTTAAGATTTTAGTGAACCTACATACGAATTTTGGGTTTGATAAAATTTGGGAAAATTTATGAAAACTAATATTTTCATAGTTCATAATTATTATGGATAAAAGGGCACCACTAACGATTTAGTGTACTTTGACAGGAGTTGAGTTGCCTTTATGATTATTAATATCAATCTGAATTTATGAATTCTTTACGATAATAGGGACCCAAGTTTCTGTTACACATATACAATAGTAAACACTGATTATAAAATCATAGATTTATTAAAGCACTGAAATAGTTACTAGGGATCTCACGATACCAGAAATATAGTAGTCAGTACCAATACTAGTGAAATACCATGGTTCTCGGTACTCATTTCGATTCCACGGGGTTAAACAAAAGAAAATATATAATTTAAAAGAAGAAAAAATATATATTCACATATACTTAATAAATAATGCTTTAACCCTCGTAATGTACTCGTAATATAGTATTTAGCCACACGGCGGCGCCATCTGATTGTGTATGATTTGTG
>JAODUG010001813.1:2500-11522 GCA_027564795.1 Aphredoderus sayanus | reverse complement strand
CTCTCTCTCTCTCTCTCTTTCTCTCTCTCTCTCTCTGTCTCTCTGTGTCTCTGTGTCTCTCTCTCTCTCTCTCTCTCTCTCTCTCTCTCTCTTTCTCATTCTCTCTCTCTCTCTGTCTCTTTCTCCCTCTCTCATATCTCTGTCACACACACACACAGTATACTGTATACATATATACACTGTACTGTATGCATCAGATAGTACATAGATAGTATTTCTACTACAGCATATACATGTTAGTACTTCTAATACAGCAGACACATGGTTAGTACTTGTACCACAGCTGATATACTGTATGTTAGTACCTCTACTGCCACTGACACCTCTATTGCAGATACATACTTGATATTCTCTCTTTCCCCTTCTCTCTAAATCAGATATTCTGAAAGGGTTGCATGACCCTATAAATGGAGACCTGTCAGCTCAATTCAATCCAACACACACACACACACAAAGGGATGGACGTGTTTGTGACCTTGGGCATGTTGGCGGTTTTATAAAGTGGGGTGTGTGTGTGTGTGTGTGTGCGTGCGTGTGCATGCGTGTGCATGTGTGTGCGTGCGTGCGTGTGCCTGGCCATAATGTGAACAGTCACATTAGAGAGGATCATGGCAGTTCAATGGAGGTCACTGCTTTTCTCCATCTGATTTGACTGGTTGTGTGTGAGAGGAACACCCAGCAGCTCCACTGTGTGGTTGGGAGCCTTTTGTTTTCGTCCAGTGCCATTCCCTGCTGTGGGGGCTGAGTAATTCACACTAATTATCTTTTTTCAGCGCCAGAGAGCGACACAAATAGAGACAATGTGTACAAGTGATTGGTAGCAGCTGACAGCACACATACTTTTCTAGAATACAGCAAGTAGCTGCTCTGAATCCATAGTGTATAGGGATAGACAAATGGGCTTGTTTAAAGCACAGCATCCATACTGGACATCGTCCTGGATGTGGTGGAACTATGTCCATGCAGGAGTGGGTATATTGAGTATTGCTCTTCAAGGTGGTATGTGTAATAATTCAATCATTCAGAGTCATGAACTGACTCTGCATTAGAGTGGTTCCTAGTGTCCTCCCTTATCTTAATTAATTACAACACTAATTACAGCACTGAATGAAAACTGCTAATTGCAATGCTCATTATAAAATGATAGCTTATCTAACAAGATGCTTTAGCAGTCTAAACAACACAGATGAAGTAACAGAAATATACATTACACGGCTTGTGGCATTACAGTGTTCATTGTGGGAGGGGCTATACATCCACAAGTGTGCACACAGTGTTTCATGACGGCTGGTGTCAGATGAGGAGGAACATTGGGGTTCTCAGCAGGGCTGGCCCAAGCCTTTATGGGGCCCTATTCACCCTTAATTTTCCTTTTTTGTCCCTTTCTCTGCTGCAGTAAGAAATGTTACTTTTTTGTGGCATTACTTTTTTGAGTGTGAATGTGACACCAGCTCTGGGAATCGATAACAACACCAATGTGCTACATGTTGGTACAAGCTAGTATGTGCAATAGTGCAGCTTTGCCATTCATTAGGGGTGCGTAGCTAAACAGTATACATTATAAACTTTTAATATTCTGACCTAGCTTCGCGTCTGCTCAGATTTGAAGCTATGAGACTAGGGGGCTGGTATGTGCGTGTGTGTGTGTGTGTGTGTGTGTGTGTGTGTGTGTATGTATGTGTCATATTTTGTCCTCTAGGCTGGTGATTAATTACTTCAAACACAACGTGGATGTGAGGCCATTCCCCTGTGTGTGAATTAGCTAACTTCAAGCTATCGCACACATGCAAATGCAGTACACAAACATACACATACACACACACAAACACAGACACACACACACACACACGCACACTCACACACACAGACAGACATCCATCACCTGCAAAGTTGTCGGTGTTTGTTCAGAGTTTCTTCAGTGTATCTGCTGTGTGTGTGTGCGTATGTGTGCGTGTGTGTGCGTATGTGTGTGCGTGTGTGTGCGTATGTGTGTGTGTGTGTGTGTGTGGACGTGTGTGTTAGGAGGTGTCACATTTCCTGTCACATAGCTGTGCTTGTTTGATCTCTCCTCTTTCATCTGCGGAAATAAACCTGACCTGTGTGTGTCTGTGTGTGTGTGTGTGCGCGTGTGTGCACTGCACATACTCTGGTATAATAAGTGTGTCCTTTCCACAAGAACAGATCAATTGAAGTGAATGTACCCCCCTCCCCCACCACACACACACACATGCACACGCACACACACACTCACACTCACACCAATGTACATACTACCTCTGGGAGTGAATGTACTTATACTGCAGCTCTCTTGAACCAATTAAAAGCATAACATCCCAGCCAACTTTCGGTTGGAATGGCTCAGATAATGTTCATTCTCGTCTTCCTAACCTCTGAAAGTGTCTGTGTTTGGACTAATTGCAAGTCAACGCCAGATAAATCCCAGCCCGTGACTACATACACTGTAGCTTCAATTAAGCTGTTCTATATCCCATTTAGGCGTTCAACATGTACATCTGAGCACCCCGCCTGTTTGTGTTGTGTCTTAGTGTGGTGATCAGGTTTCTGAGCCATAGAATTGGTCGTTTGTTGTTCAATGAATCTAGTTTGTTGCTTGAAGCTAAACACAACGTCACCGCGGGGACAACAAAGATTGTTTACACCCCCAACTCTCTATTCACAGGTGTCAAAGACTAGCCAACTAGCTAACCAGGTACGGCTCTGGACTTTACACATTCGCAGGAGATTCTCCATCTAGGTCCCTCAGCTACTGGCCTCGCTATAGCGCTGAAAGAAGAGGAATGAAAAGACAGGGGAAAAGATGTGTAGCTCTTCTATTATATTACATAATGTCTCTGTCCTTAGCTAAGGTACTTACTGTAGGAATACAATATATTATGGGTGTCCGGAATGCAACTCAAGGCCCCACCAACAATATCTAGCCCTTGTCACTTGACTGTTCTAATAGAATGCTTTAACGTATGATAACTGCCATACGGCTGTTTCAGCTCCTGACAAAATGAATACATCGCTAGAGTCACTTTGGATAAAAGCATCCGCTAAATTACTAAATGCAAATGTTTGCACAGTTCTATTTAAGTGTTATATGATTTATTTTCATTAGGATATTTTCACTGCTGCATGAAAACAATCTAAATTGAAACTGTTGTTTAAAGTACAAATATGTATGTAAACATAACCATCTGAACTAATAGAAGTATGTAAAATGCCAGGGGTGTGGGGTAGGGGGCGGGGAGATGAAAGGAAGGGAGAGATGTATGGGGATAAAGAAAGGGTGAGACAGAGTGATACAGAGAGAGAGAGAGAGAGAGAGAGAGAGAGAGAGAGAGAGAGATAGAGAGAGACTGGCTTGAGTGGAATATTTCCAAGGATGAAAGACTTTGGGGATAATTAAGTGTCCTCTTTGACCAGTGGCCAAAATCAAACAGGACACACACACACACACACACACACACACACACACACACACACACACACACACACACTGGAAAGACTTCGGGCGTAAACAGGTTTACAGTATTATCTAGTGGTTACTGGCGTTTACACAGAAATCCCATTGACATAATTTTGGAAAGCAGATACTGGTGTCAACACAGAGCTCTGTGTGTGTGCATGTGCATGTGTGTGTGTGCATGTGTGTAGGTGTGTGTGTGTGTGTGTGTGTGTGCGTGCGTGCGTGCCAAAGATTCTCCCCCTAGCTGCGTGTTAAACGCCCTGAGGCTGTGTGTCCGTCCTTTTGATCGGCAACCCAGCAGATCCAGTCTGCGGGCTGGGCTGGGACTTCCCAAAGCTACACTTGGAGCCTTTACTGTACAATATTATCATTTATAACAGGCTGAAAGGAACGCCGTCTGGTCACACAGACTCACTATTACCACACAGTAGTAGTGTTTGTGTCCGTGTATAACTACAGTATATTTATTATTCACATAGTCAATCTTCTACTAATCTGACTACTGTTGTTTATTGTACTGAACTATGTTGCATTGTGGGAATTTCTGGATGCACTACCTATGTATAAATTCAACTTAAATTTAGTGACGGCACATCACTTTAGTGAGCTATGTAGCACATAGGGAACAGTTTTGGACATAGCTCTGGATACTACCAGCCTACTGCTAACACTCTCTGCTAGCCACTGCTAGCCATTAGCCATCTCTGGTATGTTATTGCTGTATGCTATTATGCTATTGTTACTACTGAAAGCATTAGGTTACTGATACTACTGATTTATCTATTTTACGACTGGTCTGCCTGTTTGCTGTTAAGATAGGCATAATATCATATATATTATTATTATAATATTATAATAATAATGTAAGATGCAATAATGAAGTTAGGTTTATTAACCGTTCTCAGGATGCTAGTAGAATGTTTAAACTAGCAGGGATGGAGATTCCGATGGAATGCAGAGTGGGGGTGGGCGCAGCAGAAACTTTGGTAAAGGGAAAGTTTGCAGGTCAAAGAGGGCAAACACGACGGCACTGGGAAAAAAAGAGAAGATATGCAGGAAGAGAGAGGGTGATGAAAGGAGGAAGAGAGGAGTGAGGGAATAGAGAGAGGCGTAAAAAGACAGCCCTCCTCCTCTTCCTCCTCCTCCGCCGCTCCACCGTGTACAGAGGAGGAGGTGGAGGAGGAGGAGGAAGAAGAGGGCTGGGTTGGAGATGAAAAGGAGACTTTGAAGAATTAGAGCTCCTGCTCTTGCTCCCTCGAAGGAGGGGAGGAGGGGGATCAGAGCAAAGAGCCCGTGACACCGAGATGTCAAGATAACACACACACACACAAACACGGTGCATTATGCAGTTCACACTGCTATTAACGGGTATTTCTGAAGGTGACACTATCTAACTTGAGGCTCTGGGCCGTTTGAAGTGTCTGAAGGTCTTACTGGCTTGTCAAAATGTGGCGGGGACAGCGCATCACCAGCTACCACTCTAGCTAGTGCCAGTTATCACCAGCTAGCACCTGGTAGCACTTGCTAGGACCAGTTACCACTCACTAGCACCTGCTATTACCAGCTAGCACATGCTAGCAACCCTTAGCACATGCTAGCAACCCTTAGCACCCACTAGCCCAGCAACCTAAAGCTCCAGCCCTTGCTGGTGGCAACAAATGAGGGTAATGGGCAGTTGGAATTTGAAAGAAGAAAGAAAATGTTTATTCTAATTTACAGCTAGATAACATAACTTTGGATGTCTGCTATTATTTTAAGAATTACATTTGGTCATTTTTTATTTAGAATGTTTAATTTAGAACACGTGATCAGCTGCTAGCATTCTGATTGGAGGATCTCAAAATGTTGGCCCACAACTATCAAAATTGTCTGGATAGAAATCCATTGCCCACAGTGTCAGAGGGAAAGTTCCTGAACATCATTGCTCAGCAACTTTGACAGGCGACATGGCTCAAAAAAGTTGCCCCATGTATCATCACCTTCAGCAGTGACTAACAGCTGAAGTATTACTGTATGTGGGGACACATTGTCCTGTATTAGACAGACTGAGTCTATTTAAATATCTGTACTTTATGCTGTACGCTGCAGTCTGGGAAAAGCAGGCATAAGGAGACAGAGAAATGCGTATTATTTTGTAACATTAACTTTATGAATGCTTAATCAAGATATTTAAATAAGAAAAGGATTGATTAATCATCTGTAATTAAATGAAAATCATTTCTCAATGGAATCAGTTCAAATGAGCTTTTAAATCCACCTCTTTTATTTTTACATTTTGTAGATCTTTTTTTATATGATGTATTATTAATGGACCCTTGTAATGTCCTTAATTTTATCGACTTATGCCACCAGAGCCATTTGATTGTGTATGATTTTGTGTGTTTTTTATCATCATGCGACATCATGACATCATGAAGGTTAAAAGACATGGGTAATGTATTGTATATTTTAAAAGGGAAAACGATACTTTCATTTGGCCTGCTAATAACAGGTGTTACGTTATGGGAAGGCCATTGAATAAATATGACTATAGGAAAACTGAAAGGCAAAAAAAAAAAAATGCATTTACTGACCTCGTTTGTAAATTGACTATTCCACGTTGTGACGAGAGTACATGTCTTGTCTGCATGTGAATACTGCTACGATACGATGGTTCACTGGCTTTGAACCTGACGGTTCTTGACACCCTTTTCCATGGTCCCACCATGTTTACCTACTGCAGTAGGTAGGTACAAGTGAATGCATGCTTTGGTTTTCTGTCTGTCACTGTAATGAAGGAAAATGATTTTTTTTTGTGCAGTAAAAATGCTAGTTGCAAAGGGTGTTTCAGGAACGGATGAGAATCAAGATAACTCAAGATTTTAACGTGATTTTTGGAACATTACTAGAGATGCTTTGTGGACTTTGTGGAGTGTTGAGACAGTTAAAGTGTTGATTAAAGGTATAATTAGGGATTGTGGAGAAATATTGTTGATATCTGAACTTGATAAAAACACCTCTTCCTTCAATGACATAGGGTGTCACCCCATATTGGCCGCACATGCCAAGACTGGGATAGTGTTTATGTGGTTGGCACCACTTTATTTGTGTTCGCGTTTACAAAGCCAGGGCTGTGTAACACTAGATTATATTTTCAGGGCACACACAGAACGTTCTTTGAATATTAATTTGCAGCATATTATCTTAATGGCTGATCCCAACTTTAATGGTGAGGAAAATCATGTTTCTGTTGTTTTTAGTTTGATAATTTGGGTTTTTGTTAGACTGCTGTCTAAATACAGGAATTAGTACTTGTGGTTGTCCCATATGTGTGACTACTGTATGTGTAATCAATTCGGGATTGGGGAGTAATTTATTAAATGTAATCAATTACATTTTAGCAATTACAAAACAAGTAATTGTAATCTATTATATTACCTGCTAAAATCGACACCTACTGCATCCTACCCATCCTGGAAGGGTGGATTCCTCCCTCTGTGGTCCCTTGACTTGTACTTTGGGTGGGTAAAGTAATCCAAAAGTAACAAATTAACAAAGAAACAAATTACTGTAATAGTAACTGTAATGGATTACATTTAAAAAGTACCCAACCCATGTGGTGCATCTGGTCTGGACTCAGTACACTGCCAATCAGCACTGCCATCACCCCCCTACCCCCCCTCCCTGGCATCTCTAAGCCCTGTACCGATCCATCTGTGGGTCCATTATCATCCATCTCTACACCCACCAATCTACTATTCAACAATCTATTCATTCTTCTATTGATCTGCCGCGTCGTCTTGCCCTTAAACGGCTCACCTCTGCCTGACAATGGTGCTGATTGTTCAGGGTTCTTCTTCAAATACCCCCTCCTGCCAGAGACAGATTTTCCATTTGGCAGGTACAATCAGGTTTTAAGGCTACGACGGCCTGCTTGTCTGTGTGGACAGAGCTCTCTGTCGTTCAGACTCAACGGGCTGTGTTCAGCATTTTAGTGTTTTCATTTAAAGGGATGGGTTTAAACACTTTTTTAAACCCATGACACTTTACCTTCCTTATTAAGTCCTCAAGCAGAAGCTGTCAGCATGGAGTAATCCCTAGCCTAATGTGATGGGCCATTTTACCCTTATTTGACTTGTTTCTCAAAAACAAGTATGTATCCTCAGGTTACAAAACCTTGTCAAACAATAACATCTTTTCGCATCTCAACTGAGGTTCAATTGTTGAGGCTTGTGACGGTTCGGGAATGTCACACATTGAACCTGGAAGGTTTCAACCAACAAGTCTTGTCTCGTGGGAGAGATTATGATATCAAGCTCAACAAACTAGATCTGAGCTGCCAGATTCCTTTATTAAGTGCGCCCGAGCCCACAAGACTGAAAACAAGGTTAGCTTTTAGACTATGGCTTTCTGCTGACAACGAGCCAGATAACCTATAACAGTGAGCAGCATTCAATAGCCTTAACACGATTTCGTCCAACAGCAGTTTTAACTAAATGTCAACGGCAGACATGATTAAGACTCTACATCCTGAATGTTTAGTATTAGGCTGGGGGCTTTTATTGTGACAGTCACAGGCAGGATGTGTAGTGGGCCTGGTAGAGATCTGATTATTTTGTTAAGATCTCAAAAATGTGTTAATTTAGTATTAAATCCTAAATATTTAATACATCCTCTTCCATGTTGTTATGGATAAGGAGTGGACTAGAAATACGCTCGAGCATGAAACTTCTGATAATATTTTGTCAGTAGTAGAATATGTATGTCATGTATAACTTAACGGTATTTTGATGTGAAATCTGCGATCGGTTGTGTTTATCCACTTTTTGTCCATGAAAGAATCGACATGTCTTAATTAACCAATGAAGTGAACAGCACACTAGCAAAGATTTAAATTTTCAAAAAATTCAAAAAGTTCAAATATCAACACTCGTTCCCCTGCATCACTGATTCCACCTTTAAAGACTAATGGTGCAGTGTCCACTGTACCTTAGGACCACAGTGCTAGGTTTCCCAGAATCCTCTCTGTTCTGAGAGCCCCCTGCTGCTCCTCAACAGAGGAGCACTAGCGGAGTGTTTGGTAGACTGGGAGAGATCTGAATCCTAATCATGGATGCTTTTGTGTTGCCCCATTCGCAGTCCACTCACACACATGCGCACGCTCGCACATGCATGCACACGCACGCACACGCACACACATTGGCAGACTTATTCACAGTTCACACACAGAGATAATTAGATAGTCTTTAGCTGCCATTGATAAATGGGTGTCTATACCGTGTGTGTGTGTGTGTGTGTGCGTGTGTGTGTGTGCGTGTGAGATTGGAGCTTTGCTTTCAACAGGAAATTTGTCACGTTAAACAGGCTATACATGCACACTCATACGCACACACACACACACACACACACACACACACACACACACGTCTACAGATAATTGTGGTGGTCATTATGTGGAGGTGTGTGTGTAGAGGGCTGTAGATTGAGTTTGAAGTGACGTATTGGTTGATTGCATCTGTGGGAGAAAATTATGTTCCGCTCCAATTGCCCCATGTGGGTGTATGCGTGTGT
>JAODUG010001791.1:0-11522 GCA_027564795.1 Aphredoderus sayanus | reverse complement strand
TGATCTTGCCCCGATATATATATATATATATATATATATATATATATATATATATGTGTGTGTGTGTGTGTGTGTGTACAATATATTGTGGAAGAATGGTGCTCATCCCTCCATTAGAGTTCAGAGATTAGGAGAATATATGATAAGGATCACTAATTCTGTTCTGTGGGTCATGGTGGCGCTACACTTAAAAACAAACAAATACAAAATAAAAGTCACAACAACAGCATCTAAACAAGGAATTATGGTCATTGAATTTAAGTTCAAATTATTTGACAACACGGTCCCCATGTTTTCCATGGTATTCTAAAAGGCAGTAACGGGCAACCTATCTCAACAAAAGAGCTCACTCCTATCTTGAAGTGTGAAAAAATGGAGATTATATTTTGTGCAAAAAATAGGACTACTACATCTTTTTTTCTAGAGCATTACAAAAACTTTAGGCCTACAATAATATACCAAATTGTAAAACTGTATACATTAATACACACTAAGATCAACAGACTACATTTTGTAACAAATACTGATATAACTTTAAAACCAGCATGTCTGTTGTGGTTGTGTAGAACATAATGGCGTTGGATGGGAAACTGGGCAAAGGCAGAAATAATGCTTTATTACTTTTCTCTATGTTGATGCATGTGCTGGTTTAATAGTGTAGGCTACTTATTGGCTTTTTAACGGAACGGTTTTATTGCACCAACCTACAGTAACGAGTGTAGTTATCTTAAACTGGAATAAAACGTGACATTTGCTGTCTTGTTCACTGTCTCAACGGCTGTGTTCTGCTGTCCACTCCATGTGTGTGTGGAGTAGCTACAGTAAAAAAAATACATTTAACCTTACGCAGGCTACAGGTGTTTTGTCTCTTCCCTTTCCCGCTGTCATTGTTGTGTTAAATTGTGTGGATAAATTAAGTTAACAATATTCAGCAAGTCATTAACCCTCCCACTGTCCTACAGATGAAAATGACCTACCTTTTTGTGACAGCAGAATGCACCAACCACAACATTGATATATGACAGATATATATGTATTTACTGTTGGCGCCATCTGCTGGCGATGCGTTTGAAACCCAAGGACAGAGGGAGGGTTAAATGTTTTAAATTGAAAAAGGTACAGTTTCCAGGTAAAAACAAAATAAGTTTCCTTACCTTACTCAACCAGTAAGTATTTGGGAAATGAGCACGGTGGAAAAAGAAGGGCATTCCGATCAGCATCTCTTCAAATGTGTGGCCAGATGATTGGCTACAATGATAGCCTGATCCATTAAAAAATTTAAATAAAACACGCGCATAGACATGAAGTGCAATTAATAACTGCCCCTAGATATTAGATTGGATTCAGTCCATTTGTAAGTAGATAGACAGAATGCATGTTATGCATAAATGTTTTACAGTATTTAACTGGAATAAGAGGATTTTATTCCCAACATTTTAAATGTATATTTAATTAAATAACTGCCACAAAATCAAGGACATGATTATTTTAAATATATTTTAACAATCACGTTATTTAAAATTTACATAATCCACATGATTTTTCTCAGTGCATGTCCCTGGCTTTCGATCTCATTAATCTTATCCCCTTTTCAAGGTATTTTCCCGAGAGCTCCTTCGGTTCCTCGCCCCTTCTCTGCATGTGTGTTTCTGGAAGGTTACAGTGCTAGGACACCAGCCACGGCACCTGCACACTGAGACACATGCGGCTCTGTTTCCCTGGCAACCGCTACACTGGGCTTAGCTACTGCAAACCAACGTGCGCATACTTACAGGCGTAGTCGTGTATGTGCATGAGAACAACCGACCCCACCCCCCTAAATAAAAACAAACAGCCATTCTAGCATGTGCGAACACACACACACACACACACACACACACACCTGCACAAATGTACACCCATACAATACACCTTTTAAGGAATTTCCGGCTTGAATATGTCAGCATTACAGTCTATTAAATTAATGTCATTTTCCAGAGACTGTTTTTATTCTCCGGCTGCAGCTCCCATTACATTTTCCTCTTAAAAGAGGAGCTCCAGGGAACAAGCAGTCCCCTCTGAACAGAGCAGGTTTTGTTGGGACTTCTTTATGACACATGTGCTTAGCGGATAGGAAACAGCAGCCGCACGCTCGGCATGTCATGAGCGGCACTCAAAATAATGTGACATCCAGCCCCCACCTCCACATCTGCAGGACACCATGCCACCGCCAGAATAGGTTTCTGTGCTGACGCAAGCGGAGGCAAATCCTGCAATACCCTGTCCCCCACCACCCCCTTTCCATTCCCGACACCAGCATGTCACCTTTCCCAAACTGCCGACGTGACGCGGGTTTCCAGGTTAGCCTCGCTGAAACCCATCAGTTGCGCAGCTCACCTTCAGAGGTTGGCGTGTGTGCACGCACGCGTCTGTGTGTGTGTGTGTGTGTGTGTGTCCGCACATATTGGATAAGCAAAGACGCGTCATTGTTTGTTAGCCCCAATTTAACAAGGCCCTACTACAAACACGAACACAAAAAGTTTCAGCCACTGATTGGACAGTGGTCCCTGTGGCAGCTCAACACTAATCGCAGGGAGAAGGAATTAAAAGCCTTGTGGAAATGCAAGCACACGCAGGTCCTCCAAATATAAACTGTCCAGTCTATTGTCATCAGCGGGTTTTGCATAAATGGCAAAGTGGGTGGCTGGCTTGGTGAGAGACATGAGAGAAGCACATGCACTCACACACAGAAAATCGTATGTCACTACAAGGAAATGTAGGTGGCCAATGGATGATGGCACTTTCTAAAGGGTGATGCAGAATAGTTTTTTTATGAAAATGCAACACTCATAATGAGTAACCATAATTTCCCAACTATTAACCGCATGTTTTTAGAAATAAGACTGTTTATTTACCGCACCTGCGCATCATCGTGTTGGATGCATTTTAATCAATGCATTTGTCAGATACCAGTATCAAGCAAGCAAGCAAAATTTAAAAATACAAAAAGTAGTCACAAAGTGCTGTACAGAAAAATAAATATAATGCATAAAATGTACACCACATAAAATACAATAAAACAATGAAATAATTTTCAATGTCGGTTTTCAAAACTCAAAGAGAACATGTGGGTTTTTAGGACAGATTTAAAAACAGACAGTGAAGAAGCCTGTCTGATGGGCAAAGGTAAAGCATTCCACATTTTCGGAGCTGCCACAGAAAAGGCACGATCCCCTTTCAGCTTTCACCTTGCCTTAGGCACACTCAGTGAAGGAGTGGGTGAATAAAAGTGTAGCAACCGCGGAAATTCTACAGAATTCTGGTTTTTCTGTAATAACACACTCTTTTAGCACACGTTCACTCAGTAAAAAATTGGGGGATACATTTGTAAATTGGGAGCTACGTTACATTTACTGGAAAAGTGATACCAAAAATGAATGCAACAGAAGCAAAAGTTGAAGTGTGTATTTTATTCAGATTGTGCGGCGATAATATTTTCATTTCCATGCAGTCTTCATGGCTTTGTCCACTGTGTTTTCAGTTTTTCTTTCCAACGTTCTGAATAAACGATTGCAAAAGCTTGTCCACCTGTTTGTTTACACTAAAGTCACAATGCGGGAGATTTGGAAGATAGCTGTGGTTTTGCCATTCTAGACTGGGTATACGGAATGAGTTGGTGTGTGGTTTGATCAGTCAAGTCAAGTCGTTGCCCTCGATCCACACACACAAAGACCAAAACATTACTGTACATTACTGTTAGTGTCTCTCTCAATATCTTTACGGTATCTCTCAATCCCTCTCCCTCGTAGTCATAATAATCACATCAGTGTAGTAGTATGGTAAGCCATGTTTGACTGTTTGGTCCAGATAAACGCAGCTGCAGCCACCGGCGGCAAACACATTTTACACAAAACTTTTGAGCAAGCCTGAACTAAAAAACGCAGTGGTTGTTGATGTTGTCATGGCAGCGCATTTGTGCACGCAAAAGAAAAACTTTTTTGCACAAACCATTTTAGAAAAATACAAAGTTTAAATGTAGCCTGTGTCTGAGCTCTATGAATCTCCCACGTTATAGGTGTTTGTTGCTATGGTGCGTGCATAAATTAAACATGTACACTGCTGGTTGTTTTATTTTACATGCAAACCCATCATTATAAAGTCTGGCAACTACTCCTACAGTAATAGCCAGTACCAGTAGTAATGACATTAAAAACAACAACAATTGGCATTGTTAAAACAAAAATAATATGGATAAACAATAAAAGAGGAAAAATGGTAGATAAATTGTAAGTGAAATAAAAAAAAATCTCTCAGCCTGTCTCTTGTAGTCGATATGAGGTATACAAATAGCATCACTCAAAAACTCCGCCCTCCCACAAATGTATTTCACCAGCCGCCACTGCCATAGACCAAAGATATTTCTTCTGATGAAGACAGAAGAAATACAAAGGAGTCTTTCTTATCACGATATCAACCATACAATTAATAAACATCTCATCTCTTGACTTTCTTGCCTGAACATTTTTTTACGTTCATGGACGTAGCTCTCCTCTTCAATGGCTTTCACAAGCCAGTGTTGTAGGTTACATAACAAAATATGTAGGTAGGTCTATTTTACACATAGTGGGTTGTGATCAGAAAAATTAATGGGGCAGTTTCATACATAGCCTAGCTAGTCTAATTATTTATTATATAATGTTTAACCGACATACTGTATATTCTATATTTGTAGCTGCCTGCTGCACATAACTGTGCTTAGCCTACTCGGCTATGTTCGGATCGGGACACCCACAGAACCAATTTGCTTTTGTATCTCATCTAACTAGATTATCAAGCCTACCACAACTATGTAAATGTCAGATTACATTTCCTAAATTTGTATTTTGTTTCTTTTATTACGTTGTTAAATTTTGATTCCTTCAAATGAGTTTACTAAAATAAACGTAGTGCCAGTGCTGACAAATATTGTGCGAAATTGTACCTTATATCATATCAACATTTGGGTATTTGGCTTCATATAAGAACTGACTGCTGCAGTTACATATCTGGCCACATATTTACATTGGAAAGCTGTGTGGCACTGTGGAGATGGGCAGACAAATGTCCTGATATCTGAAGGCTACAGGACTTACAGATACGAAAGTCAAGGAGAATGGCTCTCCTGCTGCATTTACAAATGGTTTCACCTGCCATTTGTTTCATCGGATGGAGAGAAAAGAAACGCCCTGATAATGCAATGGAAACTGGAAACCGATTGGCCATGATTTTACTGTAGGGCGATCGTGGTCACCCCTGGCCACCCCGCAGTTCTACATATGTCAGACACCAACAAGTTCAATAGATATGCAAGACTATATACACAATACGATAGGTTACTGTCATTTTTAACATGGCAACAAACAGTATGGCTCCACAAAAAGCTGCTTGCAGGAGAGAAGTGTATTCTGTGTAGCTTCCCAATTTGAATGACTCTACTTGCCTGCCTGGTGGGTTTAACTGGAGCAGTAGCTGGTATGCATTAACAATTATTCAGTAGATAAAAAACCATCTGCCTCGCCGATCTTCTTAGAAGTAAGCTACACAGTCTCACCGCCAATCCCCATAAACTAAGAGCTAGTCATAGAGTTACTCTGTGTTTGGCAGTCCGTCGGACTGCTATTCCCATTGCACTTTGTTCCCATTGCAAAGCACGCCAAGCAGCATTATGTTTAATTGTTCCTTCGGGTGCTTTCCAAATATTAAATCCCTTAAATTCTTAGAATTATTTGTTTGTTTGTTGTTTCTGAACTGAAGTTTGACCTTACAACAAGAGCTCAACACGCTAGCTGCAGAAGGCTACAACAAAGTGCACAGACAACTAGCTACAGTAACAGTTAGTTATCTCTGAAAACAACACCATGTTACATTAAACCTGCTTTCACTTTTATCAGAAGCAGGTTCAGTCAAGTGAACATCTCCACAGTGGTGGAACGAGTTTCTGGCAACAGTCAGAACTGCCGAAACATTACCCATCTTCCGTAAGTGACTCAAAACAAAATAACCTGCAAAAGGCAACCTCTTCTCTAACGTAGGAGCAGCAGCTGTATTCCAAGCTCCTCTCGCATAGCAGAGCTTCTCACCCCATCTATAAGGGGGTGAGCCAGGTACCCTCCTGTGGAAACCCATTTCGGCCGCTTGTAGCTGCGATCTTGTTATTTCGGTCATGACCCAGCCTTCATAACCATAGGTATGAACAAAAATTGCCCAGTAGATTGAGAGCTTTGCCTTTCGGCTCAGCTCTGCAACTGCAACCCCTCCCCACCACGACTACGCCTCGATATCCTGTCCATGAATATCAAAAATAGAATTGGTGACAAAGCACAGCCCTGGCGAAGACCAACCCCCACCTGGAACAAGTCTGATGTACTACCGAGAAACCGAACATAACTTGGATAGCCCTAGGAAGGGAACCCCTCACCCCATACTCCCTCAGCACCTCCCACAATATCTCCCTGGGGACCCGGTCATATGCCTTCTCCAGATCCACAAAACACATGTAGACTGGATGGGCATACTCCCAAGCGAGGGCCATCCCCTCCAGGATCCGTGTAAGTGTAAAGAGCTGGTCCGTTGTTCCACGACCAGGACGAAAACCGCACGGTTTCTCTTCAATCTGAGGTTCGACTATCGGCCGAATCCTCCTTTCCAGCACCTTGGAATAGACTTTACCAGGGAGGCTGAGAAGTATGGTACCCCTATAATTTGCACACACTCTCTGGTCCCCTTATTTGAACAGGGGAACCACCACCCCGGTCTGCCACCCCTTAGGCACTGTCCCAGACTTCCACTCAATGTTAAAGAGGCGCGTCATCCAAGACATCCCCTCCACACCCAGAGCTTTCAGCATTTCCGGACAGATCTCATCAATCCCCGTTCATCATAGTGATGACATTATGCTGTAGTTATTCTATTAGAATATTGTTTGCTTACAATTGCTGGTGTATGACTTGTAACTATGGACAAATGTACTACAGTAACTCGCTTTGGATAAAAGCTTCGGCCAAATTCCATAATTGTAAATGTAAAATAATTCATATCCCATGGCTGGTGGGTACCAAGGCGCTTGCTCGAGATCAGAGTATGAAATCAACTTGGCTAGTTAAGGTAAATACATATAAAATAGTATTTTCAATTATGATTTAGCCTAAATGCTGAATAATAGCTTCTATGGTATTGTAAAGCTATAGTTACTTCAAAGCAACTTAATTTAAAAACAAAACTGCTCCATATCAAATGCGTTAAGACCTGGCTAGAGCCATTCTTGTATATAGTTATATGGCTATAATGCCCAGATTACATTATAAATAATAAATAAAATAGCCCTGTTCATAGACCATAGCTGAGTATTAAAATCAAAACATAAACCGCAATTAATTGTAATAGAAATTACAGTTAAGTTCAGTTAATGCAAGTTAGTACACGCTAGCAAAGACATGGAGGTGAGAAAAACAAGCCCCTCTCTGCAAAGCAAGTGGGCGTTGTTAGCTCTGCTATTAGTCAACACGACTGATGAACACGTCACGTTTCACAAGACATTCAAACAGAACGTCTTGTGAAAGAGGTGACATGGGAGGGTACAACCAAGAGCAGGTCTCATAAAACACCATGGGTAAAGAACCAGCATCTCAACACCAAGCAATAGATTAAACATCAATATCAGACTTATCCTTGCATAATCGCCCACTGGCAATTTGATTCTCTTAACCCTTGTTACTCATAAATCTCATATTTGGCCACATGGCGGCGCCATCTGATTGTGTATGATTTGTGTGTTTTTTAATTGGCATTGCTATGTGTATTTATTTATTTATTAATTATTAATTAATTCTTTATGTATTTATGTTTTTTTGTGTGCCTTTTAACCCTCCTGTTGTCCTCGGGTTTCAAACTCACACTTTGTTGGGTCATCATATGTCTGTGTAAGCTGTAGAATTAGGTTTAGCGCCTTCTATCTGCCACAATGAGCTAGTGATTTGGGTCATTTTGACCCAGAGGACATCACGAGGGTTAAAACCAGATGTTGGCGAGGTTCAGCTCCACAGTGGAGCTGTCAAGAATCACTTCCCTGCTCTTCTACGACAGGCCTCAGGTCAGCAGAAACACTCCAGTATCCCCCAATACATGCAATAATGAGCTCGCTTAATGGAGGAATGGGTGGAGGCACGCTGCTTGGAAACAGCTATTTGCTAGCAATCATTTTTTCCATAAATAGGATTATATTTTGGTGGGTATCATAAGTATTGAACACATCATTATTTCTCATTAAACATATTTCTAAAAGGTGCTACTGACATTATATTTTAACCAGATGTTGGTAACAACCCAAGTAATCCATACATACAAAAACGAATTAAGAAACAAATAAGTTCAGATATGAAGTTATGTGTAATATTGTGAAATGACTCAATGTTCTATGAGTATAGAACACGCTTACTGAAATGTATTATGGGTATCCATTGGGCCCCTTTGAGTCGTCTTGTGTGTTTTTCGTGTTTCTGGCCTTTATTTATCTCCTTCTCCTGAGTGTGGTGTATGGGGACGAGGCCATGATCGTAAACAATGAGGGGATGGTGTGGCTGGCTATCTGCTGTCCGGGGACGATCTTCATCGGTAGGAGGAGCTGCCATGATGTCATTCGGACTGCAGATGGGGGTTGCTGCTTCACCTGTGGCCGTGTCTTCAGTGTTGGAGTGGAGTGATAATTGCGAACTCTACGGAGGCGTTTGGATGGCAGTGGCTGGGTGTCCACCAGACATGACTCCTGTATTGGAGTAGAGTGCTGTGTGTGGATTCCATGGATGGAGAGCAGACCTAGCTGTGGCTATGACAAATCCACGGAAAAGGGTTGAACTTTTACACTGTATTTAATTTATACATTTCGTTAATTATTTCATGCGCTGTGTGATGCATCACGTAAATGTATAATTTGATCAGTATTCTGACTATCAACACCTATTGCATTCTAACCGTCCTGGAAGGGTGGATTCCTCTCTCTGTGGTCCTTTCCCAAGGTTTCTCCTTTTTTTATCCATGAGGTTTTAATGGTAGTTCTTCCTTACCCGGAGAGAGGAGCAGGTTCAGGGGGTGTTTTTTTTATATTTTTTTTTATATTGTGAAATGTTTGATTGTATAGCCCTTTGAGACTGCAATGTGATTAAGGGCTATACAAATAAAACGTACTGACTTGATTTGACTATTAAATACATGGGGTGATGTGCAGTGCCATTTGTCCTCAAATGAATTCGAACGGCCAGAATGGGGTGGTTGCTTCTAGTTAATATATAGAGCTCTATGCCTCCAAACATGATGTGTATATGGCATCCAAAGAGTTTAATTTTGCTCTCATCTGACCAGACTATATTCTCCCAGTATTTCACAGACTTGTCCAAATATTCTTCAGCAAACTTTAAACAAGCTTCAACATGTTTTCTTTAGCAATGAAGTCTTGTGTGGTGAGTGTGCATACAGGCCATGGCGGTTGAATGCATCACTTATTGTTTTCTTTTAAACAATTGTACCTGGCAATTGCAGGTCTTTCTGAAGCTCTCCACAATTGGTCCTTGTCTCTTGGACAACTCTTCTGATAATTCTTTTCACTCCTCTGTCAGAAAGTTTGCAAGGAGCACCATGTCGTGGCCAGTTTATGGGGAAATTATGCTCTTTCCACTCACTTCTTCCCTGTATTATTTCACATTATTACACATAACTTATTTGTTTTGTATTTTTGTATGTATGGATTACTTGAGGTGTTACCAATATGTGGTGAACATTTCATGTCAACAACACCTTTAGAAATGTGTTTACTGAGAATAATTGTGACGTATTCAAAACTTATTTTACCTGCTGTATCTCTCTAAAAGTCTCTTTTCCTTAATGTTAATGCACCTTTCAATATGGCAAAGTTAGTAGCTGCCTTTACCCCCCTTCTTACCATATTCGATTTCATTCACACAAAGTATGGCCATTAAAATTCTGTCCTCCCCATTCCAACGGCCTTCATCTCTCTAAGTGAAAGCATCTCAGAAGGAGCTTACCACTAAGTTAAACAGACATCCCTGCACTAGTTTCAGCCTGTCTGTTGTAGTTACTGTTGCTAAAACCCCAGGTTATTCCTGCCTTCGGGAGAGAAGTTCCCTTTGTGTGCATCGCATTGCTTTCACACTGTAATTTGAAAGTACAGAACAGACATACTGGTTTGGCCGCCTGTTAGCATGACGCAACATGTAAAAATCTATTCACTAGAGACAGAGCATTTACTCGTTATCAATGTAAACTCTCTTTCAACACACTCTTTGCAAAGCTAAACATCTATTCAACATCTTCTGATTGAGAAATCAATAGTGAAAAAAAACTGAGCTTTGCAGCTTTTTAACATGGTGCTGACCGAGACTCCCTCACTTCAAAAAGGGAATGAGAGGAGATGATTTGATTGGCTGTAACTGACGACACCCCCCACCACTCCCTGCTAATATATATTCTAATTCAACACTTTTGTCCCAAAAAACTTGCACCATGCACCTCCACTTGCATCTTGACATGGAAACTAAGGCCTGAGGAAGGCCACTTACAACTAGGGTTTGGTACCAAAAGCCATATTGGCACTGGTTCCTTTAAGATCAGAATCTTCTGGACCGAATTCTAACACAGATTTCTGTACCTCATTTTGGTGCCACAGACTAAATCTACATAAACATTCATATTTTTAAGTTTTAAAACTGTTTTTTAAAACTAAAACAATCTCCATTCAGATGAGTGTTTAGTTCAATGTAGGAACTTATCCATAACACTATCAAACTATGATTAACACACCAACTAATCACTGTTGTGGCCAAAGAAATGTTTCATAGCAGGACAAATATGATTAATAGGCAATAAGCTACTAAAGTAGGCTATTGTTTTCAATGTTAGTTTAGGCATATGTTTGGTAAGCTTGTGTCTAATAACCTTGTTTATATTTAGAAAAGATTTACCAATGGGGTTATCCTATATTATAAAATTAATAGATGATCTATTTTGCAATTGTTTTGCAAAACGTACACCAGCATTGTTTTTAAGTGACAGCGCGTGCTCCCTCTGCATGCCACAATCACTATAAACAGATATGGCATATGAATGCAGAATGTTTAGGCAATGGCACAGTATTTTGGTACCTGAAACATCCTGGTGTCCATTTGTAGTCCGAGTAGTATTGACCAATCATGTTTGAGTGGGATTTGGTTGCATGCAGATAAACACTTGCTAAACATAAGTTGCTAAAAGGAATGTAAACAATGATCACGGCCCAGATTTACGCTGGCTACAAAAATGTACTGGTATAGAGGGTTCGGCCGATAGTCGAACCTCAGAATGAAAAAGGAACAATGCGGCTTTCGTCCTGGTCGTGGAACAAAGGACCAGCTCTTTACTCTCGGAAGGATCCTGGAGGGAGCTTGGGAGTATGCCCATCTGGTCTACATGTGTTTTGTGGATCTGGAGAAGGCATATGACCGGGTCCCCAGGGAGAT